>JAPQNM010000046.1:11873836-11891336 GCA_029783475.1 Metacarcinus magister
TATTCTTTCATTTCTTTCCTTCCTCTCTTCCTCTTTGTACCACCTTTCTTTCCCTTCCTGCAGTCTCTACCCTCTTCCTCCACCTCTGTGCATTACACTTTACACAGCAAAACACATTTCCCACTTGCCCTTCCTTTCCCACCATCACATTCTCGTAACCGACCCTCGCCACCACATCTCTGCCAACATTCACTCCAAAATTTTAAGACTTCAGCTCCGCCATCTTTGAACAAGCTGCCTCTGGTTTCAGCGTAGTGTAGTTTTCTAAACCATAATTCATTCAACTTTCACACATTGCAAGTAAATCTAAAAATAGCCCAGTTAGTTTTATTTCCAACGTAGCCTTGTGTTGAGAGAAAATACCTGTGCTTATTAAAAAAAATAAAAATTCACTTTCCACGCTACGATGCCTCAATTAACATACAGAAGGATTTTGATGATAATTAGTTTTCCATTGAATTTTAACGATATGTTGTAGCTTTGATATCACAGTTCAAAGGCAAGACGTCAAAGAGTTCTTTAATTAATACACAATGAGTCTTTTCGTCCACAATCTTATCATGTTTAAGTAATGCAACACACAATATAAAGTACGAGAAAACAAGTTCACGAAGCAGGTAACGATAGGAATAAACTATAGAACAAAGGTGTCTGTATATGATGGAAGATCTTTACAAAACCACTGATGTTGTTACGGGGGATGATAACAATTCGTGTAAAAAGAGCAATATGATGCCACGAACTTCATGTAAGTCAAAGAACACACACTGCTCGTAATATTTCCCTCGAGGTTATTATCATCTGCTTAAACTTTGCTGAGGTATAATTGAAGTTTTAAAAGTATGTATACTTTTAATGGCATCATGAGCTAGTTGTCAAGTTTGTATCTCTCTCAAAACACAGAAATAAAAAAAAATCACACAACAAAACACGACTCTGACCATCCCAAAAGTCAAACTCATTTACCCCTAAAATATCTTAAAACTGGTGAACACTATGCCGTAAACTCATTAAGAGAAAGAAGAGCGAGGAAATACAGGTAATCTTTAGGTACATATTTCATTAAATAACATAAAGCAAGAAAAAAGGTTAGGGTATATATTAATATTCATCCCAGTAACCTGATGGTATTATATGTAAAAACAGGGACTGATATTGTACATATTAATCAGAGGAAATAAAGAGAGTCTGCACATTATGTTGTGTACAAAAGTGAACAGATGACAGAAGGGTGAGCCGTGTACGTACATAAAACACAGTCAAAGGAAACATGATTAAGTTGGACAATAGAAGAGACAACCACATGCACGTATTGGTACAAGCGAGGAGCAGATACTGTATAGAAGACTTAGAAAAACTGCGACATCAATTCATGCAACAAAGTACAACGGGACAATGTTTCATCATAATTCTAATAAATCAAGCAAACTATCACCATAACTCACAGCTTCACCAATAAATCACAGGCCATCGGAGGCAAAAACAAAAACATTGGAAAGACAAGGTTATTACTTGATGCAAATTGGTGACTCTATATATGCAGAAGGTGGAGGCTAAGTTACAAACAATGTTATTATGCATTTTCTTCCACTGCATGCGACATCTACCTTATATTCGGCAATGTGCAAGAAGCGGGTTTTTATATTCCTGCGTAGCAATTCGTGTTTGATCTCCAAGGTGTCGAGGAGAAGGATCCCCTGGCCTTGGAGGCTTCACACGCCGCCCACCAAGTCCTCCATTTGGTCCAACGTTCACCCTGAATCTCCTTACCAAGTAATCTTCGCATTTTAGTTTATCGCTTCATGGTGCCTTCATAAAGCTTAGATGCTTCTCCCCTCTTCCTCTTCCTCTGCATCTCTTTCTTTTTCTCTTTTCCTCGTCTAACCTCTTCCCTTCCCTATGTTCTGTTTACACACTCTCGTTCTTTTCCTTCCCTCACACCACCCTAGTCTTTCGCTCCTTCCCACCTGTCCTGTACCTGTTATGACACCCCGTCAGGAACACACATATGACTAAAGCCTTAGCAAACATTATATTCAAACAGTCATAAATATTACTAAAAACAATGTGTAATGAAATGCCTGGAGCACATAGGAATAGAATGCTAAGTATTTTCATATGAGTACAACGTATTTCGATCATTCCTGGAAGCGTTGGAATTCCTCATCTCTACCGAGGAAATAAAGATAAAGCCTTGCATACCAGTCCCGTCTGAAGATGTGAGAAAAATATGCTTACCGTCTGCTGCAGAACAATTCTTTCTGGAGGATTAAAGGCGACGTGTGCACCCCAGGCTTTGTATTATACGCACACACACACACACACACACACACACGCACGGACAGAAAGATAAAGATAAAGAGAGAGAAAGATAGAGAGTTTGTAGTCCTCGCGCGTTACATGTTCACAAATACGAGCAGGTCCAGTAGTACAAAGGAGGGCGAGTACAGACAGACGCCTCACGTGAGCTTCCCTTAAACCTTCCCTGCAATAGTTGCGCTTTGCTGGGCACAAGATCGATGGGAAACGTTTTACTACCTTATCTCATCCCTTTTTTTTCCTCTCCCTCCTCTCCTTTCTCTCTGTCTCTCTCTGTCTCTCTCTGTGTCTCTCTGTGTCTCTCTCTCTCTCTCTCTCTCTCTCTCTCTCTCTCTCTCTCTCTCTCTCTCTCTCTCTCTCTCTCTCTCTCTCTCTCTCTCTCTCAAAACACATTACAGTACATTCTAACATTCTACGCCACATTCCCACACTACCTTTTCAACTATACATTCATTACATATTACGTTTTACAGTTTAGTCGGTCAAAGGAACAATAACTACAGGTGCGCACCCCCCCCCCACACACACACACACACACATTCGTATATACGTAAATATGCACGCACTCACACAAACCAGTCGAAACGAGCCGGAAGAGTGAAAGAAAAAGCAAGAAAAACAAGTTCTGGGCACTTCCAAATTGAAAAAGAACGTCTTCTCTTTCGAAAAAAAAAATTTCTAGAGTCAACAACAAATTCATTAGCTCTTTTTTTTCACCTTTTTGGGGCATTCAGAGATTTCTTTTACATTTGTTCGAAAACTCGGCCAAAAGGTAACCAACGAACCATTCCAGAAGATAGCTAATTCATATTGAAGGAGACAAGAACGAGATTGGAGAAATACAACAGACTTTCAATGATACAAGTTAGAGTGAAGTGCTACTGGAGAGCTTTTAATTAGACAAATGAGTAATGCCACAGTGTACACAAGAGTATTATGCCCATAAGTGGATTAATGGAAGAAGACAAGTCATGCAAGAATAGGAGATACAAAAAGAAAACTTGGAGAAGAATGAAAACTTGGTCCGGAGTTCTTGTATGTAAGAAAATAATGAATAATGAAGAGTAATCACAATCAACTCACCTGATTAATAACAAACACCCACACACGCCCTCTCATTCCTGCAAGCAATTCCGCGTCAGGCTTAATGAGTCGAGAAAAACAGGAAACAATCTTGAAATTAACCATGAAATTAAAGATGAATTTATTTTTACGTGTACAATGCCAGTAATAATTAGTGGAGTAACATGTACACCTAAACACACGCAAACACACACACACACACACACACACACACACACACACACACACACACACACACACACACACACACACACACAACCACACTTTCATACAATTTATACACACACACACACACAAGCCTGGAGCTGCAGTATTCAAAGCCTCAAACGGGACTTAAATTGCATTGCGCAGTTTGTTTACTTTTCTCACCTGCCATATTTACTCAACCTCAGAAGCAATTGTTTTTAACCACGAAAAATCTGAACAACCGCTTTTAACGAGCTTCATTCTGAGGATGTATCAAGTTTTTCCATCCATCTTTACTGCCTTGAGCCATTAGTGACGTGAGTGGAAGTGTGGGTGGATGTGCAGGAGTGAAGGTGAATAGGGGGATGATGATGATGATGAAGGCAAATGTTCTTGAATTTTCTCAAGGAACAACGAGTGAATTTAAGATCTTTACTATTCATATATAATAGATGTGTGTGTGTGTTTGTGTGTGTTTGTGTTTGTGTGTGTGTGTGTGTGTGTGTGTGTGTGAAGGTATAGAGTTGTGGTTGGTTATTGTGCAGGTAATTATTTGTCACAAGGAAGTTTTGGCAAATGAAGGAGGTAATAATTAATCTTCTTCATCATACATTTCAATCTCGCTCAATTTGCATTCGTATTCTAGTCCTGCTAAGCAATATACATCATACCTACTCATCATTATTTTAAGCAAGAGAGTTTTGTGTTTGTAAATGAGTGTATTTGCATGATGAACAAATCCTTATTCACTACAAATACGAATTAAAAAATGCCTGAACTGTTGCAACAATTCTATACTTTTTCCCGAACGTCTCTTCGCCTCGTTTTGTCCTTTGTGAAAACTACGCGACCCACCTCATCCGGCGGCGGTGTGTGGAAGGTCCCTTTGTGTTGCTTTCATCAGAACTAAACCACAAAGCTTCACGGAGTATCTTACAGCGTGGACAGAGGCCTTTGTAGAGCTCATGTGAAGCTCCCCGATGTTTGGAGATAGTGCTCAGGGCAGAGACAACATTTATCATCGTGTATAAGATAACACATATATTTTCTACATCTGTCATCTTTATTTCCATGTTTAAATATACTCCATTACAAAAACCCACAAATAACTACAGGATATTATGTTTTCACTTCCATTTGTTACTAACTCATGTGGTAGTTTTGATCAAGTCTGCAATCCTGTTTCGAGTTATGTGTATAGAGGCTGTGAATAAGTATATCAAAATCGTGGCTGAAGTACCAGCGACAAAGAACGTGTGAGGCGGCGCCTACGGAACACATCTGGCTGAGAAAAGGCTTAGGTAACACACTCTCTGCTCACACCAAGGAAACTAAGGCTGCAAAAGTGTGCGCTAAATAGTAACAAGGCTAAGCTGAAAGAGGAAATGAGAAGCAAACACGAGCTGGAAAACGTCATATTAACTTTTCCTTCCTAATTAACCCGCGAGGCTGAGGCAAAACGGACCAAACAAATGAGAACTGTGAAACTGTGAGGCGTGCCATGAACCATTCCTGAAAGATGTAATCATACCTTCTCCGGAAACAAAGGACGCGCCGCTCATACACACGGCAGACACATGAGCCAACACAAGGCCAAGGAAAGGAAATGAACATCGAGGACGCACTGCACGAGGAACTGACAAACAAGAAGCTCAGATTTCATATACCCAGCAGGTGGCAGCAAGTGGTAGGAGGACAAAAGTTATATGACCAACAACGAACAGGGCGCAAAACAGCTTCATAATTCACGTAAGCTTCTACGAATAACTTTGTTCTTAGAATGAAAGCTAATGGCTCTGAAATGAAACTTGTGTAGACATTACCTGCACCCCTGAGAGGTAATGTTTTTTTCTCCTCCTAGGCAAAAATTAAGGCAAATATGTGCGTGTGGTTGCAGAAAATTAAGGGTTGCAGGGCATATATGTATAGATTTTTCATAGGATTTATACAGTGAAAGAAAAAGCAAGAAACACCCACAGACAGAGACAGCAATGTTCTCGATGACACGGCAATTTAATCAATTTAATCAATAGAGACATTTCATCAGTTCTCTCTTTAAGCTATTTCCTGTGTGGAATTTTAAGTGAAATTAGTTAATCAAGGCAAGGCTTCGACTGTTGGAATTTTTGATGTTCTAACTTTGGTCATTTGTTGAGGGTTTTAATTATATGTCGGCGAGCATAAATCTACGTGATAAAGTTGTGGAAATTTAGTAGACGTTGGCTCCGTAATTGTCACCATTGTTGAAATTTTGTTAATTGAGATATTCTGCGCCATGTTTTGCGTTCCGGAATGAAAATATTGTCCCTTGAAAAGTTTGAAAAGGAATGAGGACTTTGAAAAAGGACTTAAAAGTATTGCATATAAACACGAAGTAAAAATTTCCTCTCCTATGAATATGAACATTGGTGAAAATCATTCTATTTTTAATTTAGGACTTCTTAACTTTGTCAGTTTCCATTTGATGCAATAAATAATTCTTAAACAACACTTACGATCGATCAATAATAAAAAAATATACGGTAGTAATGACAATCTAGAAGTAAAGGAAGAAGAACATACATTAAAAGAATATATAGAATAGTAAGAAATCTAGCTTCCGCAGAGACTCCACGGAAACTGATACTCCAAGCTGCTCTCACCCTCAAAATCCCAGAAGCAGCAGAGTTTCCAGAGGTTGCGTTCAGGCCGAGTAAAGGACCATCTTGCAGGGCCGATGGTATGCAAACTGTTACCATTGTCCTTGTTTTCATGACTTTGTTCGTGGAGTCGTTCGTGTTCTACTTAGGTATTGCCTCACGCAGTTTTTTTTTCTTCTTTCTTTTTTTACATAAATCATCGTATCAAGAAATAAACGAATAACATAATACAAGACATGCAGTTGAAAAGCATTGATGTTATTTACAGGAAAATTGAAATACTTATGAAAAAAAAAAGAAGATAAAGTAGGTACACTATAATTATTAATATTATAGTTACCGCTTCAAACCCCTCGATTAGTACCTCCGAGACTGACAACCTTAACCTTGCAAAACAACTATGTAAGAATCAACACATAATAACTCGGTCTCCACTCATACATCATTGCTTTCTCATCTCGAATACAATCACCAAGAAAAAGAAGAAAAAAAAAGAGAAAATAGTAACAATACTTTACATACATCATCAGAAATCCATCACAAGTTTATTATCCTTGGCAACGGGGTCACTATACTGTGGTGGGTGGTGAGGCGGCAGAGTGCAAGGAGGGGGATCAGGGCAGCCTTCCTAATCCTCTGCGGTATTGCATGTCTCTGAATCCCTTTACGGACAATGAACGCAGGACGACGCCCGCGGGTATCATGTCTTCAATACAACCACGTAGGGGAAGTGTGTAGCGGGAGATAATTGGCGATGTCTGTGTGTTCGTCTCTCTCTCTCTCTCTCTCTCTCTCTCTCTCTCTCTCTCTCTCTCTCTCTCTCTCTCTCTCTCTCTCTCTCTCTCTCTCTCGCTCAAGGACAAGAGGCAGTCAACAGTTTGGAGTTGAAGGGGTGTGTGAGGCAAGGATTAGCGTGATGTCAAACAGAGAAGGTGGAGGAGCGTGCATGGATAGGGGTGAAGGAGGACGCAGGAGGGAAGGGAAGTTAATCATTTGATCTTCCATCTAATGTCAGGTGTCTGGCCGTGTGAGTAGGATGGATGCCAGGCTGTCCTAAGTTAGACGTAGGATTCATTGCATGCTCCTACGAGGGAGTGGGGATGTATGTATGTATGTATTATTGTAGTTCACTTTGATACAACAACAGGAAAAGGAAAGAATATTATTAGCAATCTCACCAAGTAGACTTTTCGCGGGTATCCCATTATTACATTGGTAAAAACGCGATTCAGAAAATGGAAATTCTCGCTCTCTTCGGTGTTACATCGCGGGGCCGTTAATGAAATGTTTATTATCATTATTTTTATTCATGTAGTCGTTCCAGTTCATTCTGAAGGAAAATAAAAATAAAAAATCTTTGCTTCCCTATTTTCCAAGGTATATGGAATGTGTGGTTTGGTCTTAAATAATGGAGTTAATTTACAAGTAAGACGCTCCGTTCTCTCATGGAATTCCAAATATTTCTTGTAATTTGAGAGACTAGAATCACATCGCGCTTCGAAGGTGGAGTTCCAGCATCAAACTGCATTTTACTCTAATAATATACATCCTAATGAACGACAGTATCATAGTTATCTTTTTATTTTTTTGTCCAGAAATGCGCACTGCTTCGAGTATTTTGTGTCGAGGCTGATAGTGATGCCAACATAATTTTCTCTATTCATTATACGCAACGGTTATCCACGCCTCTCTCTTTCTTTGAATTTACTGTTTTTATTTCCATAGCGCAACACAGCACTTATCGATATTGGAGGAGGAAGAGAAGGCGTAGGAGTAAGAAGAGCAGGAGGAGGACAATGAGGAGATAAAGGAAGAGGAAGGAGGAGGAGGAGGAGGAGAATGAGGAAGGTGAGGAGGAAGATAAGGAGAATAAGGAGAAGCAGAGGTGAATATTGATGTGGATGACGGTGACAGTGAAGAGGAGAGAGGGAAGGAGAAAGAAAATAACACAAACAACCTCAGACAAAAATGAAATAAAATAGTTAAGAAAAGAAAAGCAGGAAGACAATTGTCACTAAATTAAGATGAAGGAAATAGAAAATATAACTGACGTCCTATGTGTGTGTGCCTTCTCAAATATTCAAAATTTACATCAATATTTGTAGATGGCTGTTTGTATGTCTATATATATTTCTGTTTTCACTTATTCCTTTACATACAAACATACAATTTTATATGTACGCGAGGGTTCCTTTTATCTGGCTCAAGTATGCAAGTTAGTCCTCGTCAGAGCTAGCCTTAGGAAACTTCTCTCTTCGTGGACCGTCGACTCCCAAGGGTACGGACCGCTGAACACCACGACAGCGCGAGGTATTTCGTTACCCAGACAGCCGGTCGTTCCATATTTATACGCTTTAACAAAATATCGCAGACAAGTGAGGCAGTGCTTTGAAAAATATTCTACTCTTTGTTATATCGTGTCATATTATTATTTTTTTTTACAATGAAACCGAAAATAAATGTTCTTTCTAGTTGATGCTGAATATCCCTTCAGAATAGAATATTAAAAATGGTTTATGGTTGAAAAAAGAAGACAGATTTGTGATACACTTTTGCTGTCTGTAGCAGGTCTGACAGATATCCCCGCCCTGACGCAGCTCGTCTGGCTGGGCTGGGGTTCTAGTATTCATATCTTCACAAAAACGTCTAAATTGCAGCACACCAGACTCTGTTTCATACTGACGCGCCATCACTGTCCAAAATGACAACGCACTATACACTACACACTACACACACTCTACACACTTTTCCTTACAATAAATACGTAATACCGTCAATAAAAGCTACCAAGGATGAAGTACACACCAAAATATAACTAAGAAACCGCATTACATAAGGAAAATACGTGATAAGTTTGAAGTTCAAGTAATTAAATCAATATAAAATGTCCGTTTATGTATATTAACAAAGATCTGGTGAATGACATGACCCAACGCGTCCACCCTCACCTCCTACTGTTTTTTTTTCTTCCAAACCCCACAGTGACAGTTTTGATTAGTCTGTCCCCCCCTCAACACACACAAAAAAAGAAGTTATTGTCATTAAACTCAACACAGCATAATTAGATTCAAGATGGGTTTAGATTACTCCAGTGCTTCTCTCTCTCTCTCTCTCTCTCTCTCTCTCTCTCTCTCTCTCTCTCTCTCTCTCTCTCTCTCTCTCTCTCTCTCTCTCTCTCTCTCTCTCTCTCTCTCTCTCTCTCTCTCTCTCTTTTTCCACCAAATTGATCAACACGTCAATTAACGACATCGCTTCATCATATCACACGTCACCCATCACACACACACACACACACACACACACACACACACACACACACACAAAGTCAGGAGGTGGATGGCACGATGAAGAACTTTTCCTAAGTGAGTTATTAAACTTTCCTGGCGTTCCTGTCACTCACCGTCATCTCCTTCCCTCCTGTTCCTTATCCTTCCCGCGTACCATCATCATCATCATCTTTGCTTATCATCTCTGCTTCGCTTCCTTTAATAGCCATGTACTATATATTCCCATCCTTTATTGTATTTTCTTTGTAGTTCCTTCATTTACTCCGCCCCACGATTCCTCTATTCACTTGTTCGAGCTTAGTCAAGTGTTGCAAGTTAAGTACCGTTTTAAGGGGAACTAAAGGATACTAACAAAAAATTTGGATATACGTAAATATTTCATAAAAGTAGTTACCTGTTTTTCTTTCCTTTTGTCCTTCCTGACTTACTTGACTTTAACGGACCATAAAGTTTGAGCGTTATTTTAAATTACAAAAGTTACAAAACTGATGTACTTTTGGAAAAAGAAGTTATCGAGAAAATACAAAATGAAATTGAGCAAAAGCGATGATTGATACTGGCATAGAGATTAACCTAATACATTTATAAAACAGAAAGAGAGAGAGAGAGAGAGAGAGAGAGAGAGAGAGAGAGAGAGAGAGAGAGAGAGAGAGAGAGAGAGAGAGAGAGAGAGAGAGAGAGAGAGAGAGATAGAATGCACATTGGCAGGAGACAGAGGAAGCTAAACACAATACAACTGTTCTGTCTATTCACTACACCACCACAGCTGCTCAAGGGAGTGGAGGCAGGAGGAGGAGGAGGAGGAGGAGGCCAGAACACCTCCAGCTGTGCCTCAATATTCACTCCTCAACTACACGCTGCAATGGGGTCCCTCAACTTCACTTTAATTTGCAAAGTTCTGGTAACAATGCGTAGTGAACACCTGGCTCCTATTACCTGATGTCGATGCCTCTCTGAACACTAGATGCACCGGGAAGGGTACACTGTCACCTCTTCCTATGTTCTCTTATATATTTTTTTGTATTTTGCTCATCCTGCTGTAAGTTGAAATGTACAACTAACGACATAACTGCAGGTCATCAGAGAGAAAGACAACTAACTATAAGGCCAAAAAGATATCCACGAAGAGAAGACTATTATAGTTATCTACAATCATATGGATATAAACTTTTTTCTTACTATTTGACTCATAGGAACTAACATTCAACAATTATCGTTTATCCCGCCATATCGCACCACTGATGAAAATTTACCGAACACACAGACAAACGAGGTGAACAGATAAGGCCCCGCATGCCACCCAGTTACCTTCCCGCTTTTATGGTAACGAAGTAGACAATAAGATTCGAGATAATATATGAATCTACGAGAGGTGCGGGTCCAATCGTTCCCCGCCACACACCATACACACCGTCACAACGAGTATCCAGCCCCACCCCACCACTCACCTCCACCCAATACTCCGTTAGCCTCACTACTTTTTCAGCGCCAATCGCATCGATCAGCACCGTCATTTATATCCTTTCCCTCGCAGTCAATGCCACATCAGCCCCACCTCTGTCAACACCACTGTGATACGTTTTCTACCGAACGTTTGTTACAAGATTTCTCCACCTGTGTCCCTCAACCAAACTATTTTAACTGTCCTTCAAGAGTTTTAGCTCGGCCGCAGAGATGCATTACACACTGGTGACTGTGACCTGTAGCGAGTTGTGTTTTTTACGACATAAATAACAAAAACGGACACATACCTCGTCTTCTCATTTCGTTCTGTTATCAGCGGGGAATCAAATAATTTTTTTGTCTGAAGCAAAAGCAGACGAATTTGTTTTTTCTATTAAAGTTTTCTTCTACCGATGGACTATGACACGAGCAATTAATAACGTGTCAAACTCACATGCTATGATAATATTTTGCTTATTAATATGTATAATCAGCATCGACATCAATAATTGTGCAATGCAGGAGCTTAATCTCAATGCATCACGATTCTCAGACTATTAATCAGGACACAAATCCCCTTCCAATGACGGCTGTGTCACTGATAAGGTCATGTCACACTAGACCAGACCGTCAATCCCCTTGTCTCTCTGCCTCGCCAACCAAGCACACACACGTAATACCAAACACTATAATGTCTCGGAAACGATTGTATCAGTAAGTCCCTTCACCGACCACTTACAACACACAAATGACACCCAAAGGAGGTCACACAATCACCTTTCCTAACACAACAAGTAAAATAATAAGTAAAATAACAAATTCCTCGAGAAAAGAGAAAAGAGCTTTCGTATGTAATTGAACTAATAACTAACCTAAACTTACTCATGATAAAGAAAAGCCTTGTTAAAAAGTCACGTAACATAACTGCCCTGCACACCAAAACTACCAGAATCCCTCACAAGCAGCACATGTGTCTCTGTAATACTGCAAAGGACGGTCAAGTTAATGTTATGGGAGGAGGCCGGAAGGGAAGGCAAGGGAAGGGGAGGGAGACAGTGGATGGGAGGGAGTGTGGTAAGGGTGGAGAGTTTCAGGTTCTGGCATGAAGGTTTGCTGCCACCCTCGGGCCTCACTGCCTCACTGCCTCACTCTCCCTCTGTCCACCGCGCAGGCTACAACACCTCCCGAGTTACAATATCAAGTGAGTTCTCAAGCGGTTGATCCTAGACAGTACAAAATCATACTATATATAACAAAAAAAACTAGTCTTCTTGATCGAAATATTTTGACACAATCACGTTGGGCAAATCTGTGTGTGGAAAACTTGTTCTGCTCTGTAAGAAAATTTGAAGAGGACCAGAGTGAGCTAAGGGAAGGAGAGGGTGAGGGTAGCGTCACCTCAGTCCCTCCCCAAGACCCAGGAAGGCGCGGCTCATCTCGTTTCAGGGATCCGTGCCTCGACCCACCTCATTTCCTGGTCCTTATCACCTGCAATAACTTAAATTGGCCGGGGCGTGAAAAGTGCGAGTTCCCGCTTAAAACGCAGAAATAGGAACTACAGCGGTGCACCTCATCATCCCACTGCCAACTGTATTAGAGGTAAATTCAGTGTTTTTAATAAATAAATCTTCCATTTCAAGTGTTCATTTGATGTGGTGCGAGCTATAGTATTGAAGCACACAAGCACGCACCACATCCAACACAGAGTTAGGGCTGCAGCATTTATAAGAACAAATACTTATATATGTATCTACAAGTACTTTGACGGATCCTTCAGTAATCCCGTAACATGACGTAACTAAGACGCTGGACAGTCGTTGTCATGAAAATGGTTTGACAACAAAGTTAACGTATTCGTAAGTACCTCGTTAATTTTATATAAACTTATTTCATATTCAAGGTGGAAGGTTATCATCAGAGCAACAATTGCATTTTTGTATTAAAAATTTGCACAAATATAGAAACATAATTTAATCATCATTAGTGACGCGGCTGTCATTAGAGGATATGTACGATTATAAAAGTTTTACGTGAAACACACAAACAAACGTGTTCTGCACAGCATACATACGTCAAAGGCTTATAAATGTGTGATTGACAATATTACTCATATTGTTAGATATTAATATGCAAATTCATTATATGAAAAACTTTGGTCATTTGGAATTGTGCTTGCATGAGCACGCACTCATATACATACACAAATATACTACATACATGTACGTGCACACACACACACACACACACACGTTATGCATAATCATAAAAATTCGGAAGTAATTAATTCCTTTTTTCAAGACTCATTCACCCAAATAATGTTCCTCGTGTTACCCTCGTCCCTGAAACGCATTTTAGCATCCAGAATCACGCCCCAACACTGCGGTGGTGTGGCCCCGGGGAGGCATTACTCAAACACACACAGTGCTTAAAGTTATACATGAAGAGAAAAACTGCACCACACACCCACAATCCTTTCGTTATAGAAGACAGATGGAGACATAATGGTCGCGAGGGAAGGCAAAGTGGAGCGTTTTTCAGTTGAGGCAGACATTGCAGGATGGAGGTGACGCCCTTACGAACACACACACACACACACACACACACACACACACACACACACACACACACACACACACACACACACACACACACACACTACCTTCTTGTCGGGTGCGTAATGGACAGGTAAGGGCGGGAGGGCGTGGTGAAGGGGATTAAGGAAGTGAGAAAAACTATGTAATAAAGAATTGGAAAAAAAATGAGTTTACGACGAAAATTCAAGCTGCAAATACATTAATGATTTGCAAGGAACTCATTTACCCACTTACAATGAACGTATTCTATGGATAAAAATGAATAATATTTTTCTTTCACTTTCTTCCGTGATCATCTTAGGCAACATTTTTTCTCTCTCTTCAGAATCAACTAAGTTTATGGTAAAAAATATAAATACGGACATACACATACACCCACACCCACACCCACACCCACCCACACACACACACATACACTTACACACACACCCACACCCACACTTAGGTTCGTAATCTTGTCACCCATTACCTTGTTAACTGTCGAATATTTCCTCTGTAATGGCGTCCGTTTTCCGTCTACTAAATTACACACTCACCGACCCACACTCACTGCACTTTTACCCTCATTCCTTTCACTGGTTCCCCTCGCGTTGCTCTACCTGCAATCAGTGATCCGTCAGTCATCCACTTCTAGTTTGATTCTTCCAATTCATCTTAAGATTGCCACTCAATTACTCTACCCTTCCCCTCTTTTCATTTGGTCGTGTCCCCTTATTCCTATCATCGTATCTAGATGCACAATGCGAACACTTTTTTTCTCTCTCACACACACACACACCCGCATGCAATAATTGGTGATATAGCAGAAAAGAGAAATGAAAGTGTGGCGCGGAATTCCTGCACTCGCCTTTACTTTTACACAAAGGAAGGCAGACCAAGGGATGAATATATAATTGAATTAAGAATGTTAGCTTTCGTCAGTGGATGAATTAGTAAAATTGGTGCGATGAGGGGAAGGATTCTTGCAGTGAGTCGACGTAATCTCTTCTCTCTTTTTTGTTTACAAGGCATGACAAGGGATAAACAACAATGAATAAACAGTAACTTAGTCTGATTTTAGATTTCAATGAATAATACTACCTTTAAGTAACACGTTCACTTGATGATGTTGATTGTCTACGATGAACATGAAAGGCAGGATCACTGTGTATACTAGATAAGTCATTATACATCAATGGCACGGGTAGCATTGTTGTACCACTTTTCACCCGAGACTTTGGCAGATGTTAAGCTTGTAAAGGACAATGTTCGTAATGGTGGCAAGGGAATAAAGGGAGGGGGGTAGGGGGAGAGAGAGAGAGAGAGAGAGAGAGAGAGAGAGAGAGAGAGAGAGAGAGAGAGAGAGAGAGAGAGAGAGAGAGAGAGAGAGAGAGAGAGAGAGAGAGAGAGATATGAGACTTACAATAACCATAACACTGCAGAATGTGTGCATAAAGACGTGAGAGACGACCTTCAGACCTACAGACGGTGGCGTTAGAGACTCAGCTTCACAGTGTTAGGAAGGCAAGTGTTGCAGTCCATTCAAAATTGTGTCAAAACTAATTAGGTAAAAGTCAAACAGCTTTTCAAATTTCAAGAATGTGAGTAAGAATCGAAACATGAAGATGATATAATGATTTTCGTCAATTTATCATAACAAAAAAGTAAATAACTGCATGAACACCAAGAAAACCACGAAACAAACACGAACTTTCACCTAAACTCACCAATGTATCAAATATACAAATACAACTCCAATAGGAAAACAAAAAAACACACAAAACAAAAGGATTTCAGCCAAATTATTCAGTGTATCAAATCTAAACATAACACTGCAACACAAAAACAAACAATAAAAAGATTAACCAGGATCCACACTAGGAAAAAAATTACTTAAGTACCTAGCAGCGTTATCACCTCAACGTAGTAAGGAAATTCACACCTTATACGAAATGTTCCACTCATGATATCGACCACAAGGCAAACTAAGGTGGTGGTTCCGAGGTAAAATATTTGGTCTGATGCGCAAATGCTTTAGGTTACGATCAGGCCTTAAATCGTTACATAGATGGAGGAGGAGGAGGAGGAAGAGGAGGAGGAGGAAAGAGAAAGAGATAAAGAGAGATAGCGAGTGATAAAAAAAAAAACCAGGTAGTTATTTCAAGCAAAGAATCAGGAAGAAAATATAGAAAGCAGGAACGGAGCTCTAAAAGGAGGCTTTCATCTCTGGTTTCCTTTCCTGTCATCGCCACACCACCGTCCACCACTGTCCTTTGTGAGTTTCTTCCCGTCTCAACGCAGGAGGAGGAGGAGGAGGAGGATGGTTCGGAATACAGAAACAGTTATCACATCCTTTCCCAACAATATAAAAGAAATAAAAGATATAAATATAAAAAAGTATTTCGCAGGAACAGGAACAGTTTTAGATCCAGCAAAAATACATTTCAACTTTAATATTGTCGACGTTTTCTCCTTCCAGCAATGACCTTCCTGTAAGGTTTAACAGCGATAAAAAGGTGTCCACGTATACCTTACATCGTGTTTGCTTCTCTCAGTCATCTCGTTTTCTCTTCACAATTTTCTCTATCGTTTTATTTCACATTGTATTCGTTCCTTTTACGAGTGAGGCGCAATTTTGTTAGCATTTAATCACGTCATCTCCACCTCCTCTTCATGTCTACACCACCCAAACGTGTTCCAGTAATGGTGAACAATCTTATACATATCCCTTAGTGTTTCTATATGGATCTCATACATCGACCTACCAACGCTTACTGTTTCCTGATGCTTGTCTACTTGCTACCTGGTCCTTAACGCTTCTTAGGGTATATCTGTATTAAATTTAAAGCAATAACAGTGGCTATAACATCAGTAGCAAAAGGAACACAAGAACAGATGTCAGTAGGACGCCGGGATAAAACACAGACGGGGAAGCTTGAAAATTATGATAATCTCTCTTGTCCTGCATTTTAATTGATGTGCAGTTTTGATAGATATTCATGATTTTAATGAGGGAATAAGCGCCTTACACTGATCAAACAAAAGTGTGTGCGTGTGCGTGTGCGTGTGTGTGCGCGTGTGTGTGCGTGTGTGCGTGTGTGTGTGTGTGTGTGTGTGTGTGTGTGTGTGTGTGTGTGTGTGTGTGTCCTTACCCGGAAGCACACAAGACCAAAGACTAAGAAATAACCGACGAATAGAAAGCCTGAAGGACAAGAATCAGCTGCCAAAATCCGCATATCCGCAGAGGTGCTTCTCGCCTTGCTCTAACCTAATGAGAGGCGGCAGCAGGTGCGGGCAGTTAGGATGTTGAACAATCCCCGGCATCTACTAAGGAGGGAGGGCGGCAGGCAATTACCTCGTCATCGCAATTCTAACAAGCAGCGGCGGTGGAGATGGCCTCAACCCTCTTGCAATTATATTAAAGTGGTTTTTTTCTTCAAGTTTGTGAATATAAACGGGAATTCAGTCAGGAATATAGGAATTGGTGACAGTGGTAGTGCTTCACGGATGGAAATTTTTCATTTTCTAAAGTGTACTAATCAATGAAATATATTCGTATACCTAAATACCTAATAAGCTATCTGTTGAATCATTTAAGTATTACATAGAGTTCTAGCAATGAAAATAATGACCAATATCGGTATGAAACACCATCTGGCGGTATTATGAGCAAGCTTGACATTTACATACGAGTTATTATTCATTAAGCTATCAAGATCAACGGTAAAGAAACAAATTAATAATGTGTAGTGTAGGACAGCGAGGAGGGAGCAACGTATGAGTGAATAGCCAGTGACAGTCAACAACAACAACAACAACAACAGCAACAGCAGCAGCAGCAGCAGGGACAGGGTGGGACGGCATCAAGATGAACCCGGTCAAGAGTACGAGTCTAAATTGCACCCATCTGGAGCAGCATCCCCGGTAAACAAGGAGGAGGCGGGCTGCCCTTCACTCCCCGGCAAGAAGT
>JAPQNM010000046.1:11896336-11901336 GCA_029783475.1 Metacarcinus magister
TGTGTGTGTGTGTTCTAACAACTACAACTATCTCTTTTTCCTTTCTCACCCTCCTATATAACTCTTTTTCAATAGGGGTCAGAAACTTTAAAAAAGGTTTATAACTCTCAGGGAAAGACACGCTATGATACTGAGGTAAAAAAAAAAAATGTTGAGTCTGCTATCTTGAAACATGTGAAAGAAAAAAAAAAAAAACCACCCCACACCTTTTGTTTTCTTATTTCTGTCACCTCACGTTATTTCCTTTTTTCCTATATTTTCTGTATTATTGCCTCGTGTTTTGTATTTATTCATTTTCTCTGTTCATCTCTTCCCTTCGCAATGCAGGCAGTGTCGTGATTACTTCGATAATCTAAAACCCGTTAGCAATTATATGAAACGAGAATTTTTCACATTTTTCTCTCTCTTTTTACACATACAAAGCGGTGCGTTCTCATGATAAACTATACATTACGTCTTTTTTTATCTTGTACTAAAAAATTCTTGTCTTTTTAAAGTCATACTGCCTCTAATGATGACCAGTAATCTTAAACACTGAAGGAGTTAAACAATGCTTTGAATATTAGTTAAGTAACGACTCAGAGTCAAAAATAACTTTCTTCCCAGCATAAACTACCCTGGGATACATCTGATAGAAGCGATCAGGGAAATACGCTCGTTATTCAGTGAGGAAATGCTAAAATACTCCTCTCCTTACTGCTCCTCGACTCCCACACCGCGAAGGTGATGCATGGAGGCAGCGAGGATGTTGTCTGCATGCAACACTGTATTTATCTTGCTCCCCCGTGCATCGGACCCTCGCCGCAAACAGTAAAGACGCCTCCTCACTCAAGATAAATATCCGCTTTGAAAAATGAGGATCCAAGCCAAGAAACCAATCGCGCTATCAGTCTTTCTTAAGGAGCATCAGGACTCCGCAAGCCTTCTGATCCGCTTTCAGGGTTTCTAGGCATTGAATAGGTACAATATAGTTAGAAAACACTCTTGGTTCGTGCATTAAAAGTTATGATAAATGTGTGGTCTTACCTGCATGGTGGTGAGGAGTGTGCTGGATGGGATGGACACCTGGAATGAGAAAAAAAATCATTATACACGGAAAGAAAAGGAAAACAAAAAATAATAAAAAAAAAACGTGTATGCTATAATAATAAAAAATCATAGTGTATATTTTAAGTTCCAAAGTGGTATGTTAAAATTCTGAATAACAAAACAACGAAAAAAAAGTCTTTATGAGAGCATTAAATTCAGTAGTTTCAGATGTAATAAAACTAAAGCTAATATGCAACGCAAGGAAAAAGTAAGGATATAGAACGAAGCAAGGAGAAGAAAAGGGAACAAAAACACGAGAGTCTGAGGGACGCTGCTGTCAAGAGGCAAGACATCTGAATGACTAGCAAATAAACCTGCTGTCTCGCATTAAACGTAAGATACAGACCAGAAAATATGCAGAGGAGAGGAAGAAGAGAAAGCACGGAAGGAAAGTGATGAAGGACGCGTAAGACTGTAAAATGGAGGAAAGTTTTGAGACAGAATATGACTGGGAGTTTATATGTCATGTGCAGGATAATGATGAAAGTTTATTATGGTGTTGAAGGAGACTTACTGATGATGTTTTATATACGTAGCTAACTTTAATAATGTGTGTAATTCGTAAGCATGATGCATTAATTACCCGTTACTACAATAAAATAAGATAAAAAATACATATACATTAATATATGAATACAAACGTACATACATATATAGCATACACAAACACACACAGTCAAGACATGGTATGGACTGAAGGAATATATAAACTAAATAGGCTTTGAAATTAGAAATCGAACGTCATCACT
Organism: Metacarcinus magister; assembly: GCA_029783475.1. Classification (NCBI taxonomy): domain Eukaryota; kingdom Metazoa; phylum Arthropoda; class Malacostraca; order Decapoda; family Cancridae; genus Metacarcinus; species Metacarcinus magister. Next base: position 11,898,175 of record JAPQNM010000046.1, read on the forward strand.
CTTCAATGATCAAATTAAAACCCTTCGGTGATAATATAACTAAATTTCATGATACTGAAATAAATACACAAGCTCATTGGATTCTATTTTGGGAGCATAGAGCATAGAAATATTAACAACGTTAGTAATATGAAAACAAATTATAAAACCTATAATCTTATTGAGTTCCTAACATACGGTCTGCTTCTACACTCAAAGTATTACGAAAGCAAGATTAAATTAATTATTTTATATAATTTGCTTTACATGTGATTCCAGGAAGAAAATATAATCATTACAACATAATTATACAGCCTATTACTGTCACCCGCTCACCCGATGAATTAGTTGCCATTATTTTGCTTCAATTCATACTACCTGTTTTGTTTCGTAAATGTATATCGTGATTAAAAACAAATTGAAAACTCAGGAGCACAACGTATTAGTAGTATTAGAATTTTTATGTATTTCAGCTTGATTCTCCTTGAAACTATCTTTTCCGATTTCGAGAGAGTTACGCAAATATTTCTTATTCAATACACGTTAGTCTTCATGTAGAAATGTAATAAAACAAAAGCTTCTTACAATTAATATTTATCAGGTTGAAGAAAAAAATATTAGTATATGTATGTAAAAGTAGTAGTAGTAGTAGTAGTAGTAGTAGTAGTAGTAGTAGTAGTAGTAGTAGTAGTAGTAGTAGTAGTAGTAGTAGTAGTAGTTGTTGTGTAGTACCAAGTCACTATTCCAATAAAAAAAATACAAACTATAAATACAACGAACATATGAATAAAGGTTATAAAAAAAAGCTGACCAATGACATTTTTTAAAGTCAATGTCGTCCATTCCAAATATCTTATCGAGGAGAGAAAAAATATTGTGAAGAAAGGTTCCCATAAATAATAATATAGAATTGCTGACAATGAACAGTTATGAAGTCAGAGTCGTGGACACTAAAATGAATACACTTTATACTGTTACACTCTCCTAGCGCCTGTAAGTGTCTCTTCTCATTGTCCTCGTCTAGTTAGTACACACAGGGTCATCTTGCTACCATCGTAAACCTGTTAGCAGCGTTATGAATCACCGTGTTATCATATGAAGAGCAACAGGAACAGACGTTTTTTGAGCTTGGAAATGAACTAGTGATCTAATCTTCACTCCACATCCCTCTTTTTTTTACTGTCATTTCACCTTCGAGAATAAGCTTATACGAACAAAAAAAAAGATGACAAGATTGAAGTTTATGAAGATTAGGAATTACTTTACTAAGCTCACTAGAGGTTAAGTTAGTGTGATGAGAAGATGAAAAGAAAAGGAAAAAAAGAAAAACATAAGAGTTAAGAGATGCTTCGAGGAGAGATGAAGGCGCGTTGAGTCCACGAGACAGCGAGATTAAGAGACCTTTTGGGTAGTGTGTGGCGTTTTATCTTAAGATACGAGGGAGTGGAGAGGAGATATTGCATACAAGGAGATGAGGCGGAAAGGAAAACGAGTACTGAAGGAGGAGGAGGAGGAGGCGGAGAAGGAGGAAGAGGAGAAGGAGAAGGAGGAAGAGGAAGAAGAGGAAGAGGGAGAGGGTGAGAGAGAGAAGGAAATTGTACAGAAATACACACAAAAACTATCAAGCACACGTAAGTATTGTATGCCTCTTGGGACGCCAAATTCAACTCCAAGCTCCATTTTCTTTGCATGAGTTTGAGGCTACACTATATATGACTGCACTCGGGAGCTTACTGGACTCCCAAAGGACATCATTGGTATGGAATATTTTACTGAATAAGAATCCCATCTTTTTTTTTTACCCACCTACCAATATCAGTTTTTTTTTTATATATATTTTTCTGAGGTATGTTAAGATGACAGTAAATTTTAAGTCTACACATTCATAGGTCCTTTAAGAGGTTTAAGGACGTTTGGTTAAGTTTCATTGGGAAATTTTCGAAGTTCAAGGGAAACAAGTATTAATCATTGTAAAATTATCCTTGTCAGAACTGTTTCGTATTGAAATTATTGTTAGGTTGTTTTACGTAAGTTTGTCATTCGCACTGGCTTTGTAGAGTTATCCAGTGGTCTCTCTCTCTCTCTCTCTCTCTCTCTCTCTCTCTCTCTCTCTCTCTCTCTCTCTCTCTCTCTCTCTCTCTCTCTCTCTCTCTCTCTCTCTCTCTCTCTCTCTCTCTCTCTCTCTCTCTCTCGCTATGGTTGTGTGCATGGTGGTCGTCTCTGTCGATCACTATACATGGAAATCAAGTCCGCTTCTGATAGCTTCTGGTGAGCTGTTTGTACACACTGGTGGGGGAAGTGAAGGGCTGACTAGTGCTCCTGACGCTTGAGTGATTGGAGGGAACGGGGAAAGGAGAGAATGTTAGCTGTGGGATGACGACACACGCACACGCACACGCACACACACACACAGACACAGACACACACAGCATAAGCCTTGTTCATTTGCTTCATAGGCGTAATTCTCACAAACAGGAGACTATTTTTCTATCTTTGTTTGCACGCGGGAGAAAATGGACTTGATGCTGGGGTGGGAGGGAGGGAAAGAGGGGTCGCGTGAGATCTGTCAGGATTTTAGAAACAAATTGAAAACATCTATATTTGTAGACGAATGGGCTTAAATAACCTTTCCACCCCAGGGAACTACACTTCATCCCTTTCCACACTAAAACCCCAAGTCGTAAACACTTTCTCGTCAGTATCATTTCACAACATTACTTTCATTAGAATACATTTGCGTGACGTCTGGATATCATGAGTCTTAAGTAATACAAACAACGAGGCAATACAATTATAAACAATACGATTCATACAAGGAAATTATAATATACAGTACTGTTTGTATAGTTTCCTTTCCGTATCGCATATCTACTTTCTTTTTTTCCCTCCCTTCATGATCCTTGTATGAATGAAGGGAAGAGCGTCTCCTCAACACATTCCTCCCTTCCTTCCTTCTCACTATAGCGTCATTATTACGTTCCCTGGTCACGCCACAACTTAAGAGTCATAACCTGACTTTTCCTACTTAGCGCCGTTTCCTACCGTGCGTTTTTGCCCTTTTCCCCCTCCTTCCCCACCTCGTTGAAGGGCGTAGTTATTAGAGGTGTCATTATCGTTGCTGAGGCTACCCAGACTTATAACTACGCTGCCTCCTCTCTCGCCTCCTAATATTACTACGTACAC
>JAPQNM010000046.1:11903836-11916336 GCA_029783475.1 Metacarcinus magister
TGTGTGTGTGTGTGTGGAGGGGGGGGAGGGAACACAGATGAAAGGGAGGGAAAGGTGACGCTAGGGGAGATAACACTAATGGACGTGAAAAGCAGAAGGAAGAGTTTTTTTTTAACATAAAAGAAAAGTTGGCTGAGTATTAAGAATAAATGAAAAAAGAAAACTGAAATTGACACCCAGAAAGTACATAGAGAGTCCTGGAAGAATTAGCCAATATAATATGTAGGTGTCTTAATAATTCTCTATCAAAACCACTGAAGTTCTAGGAAGGTGGAATAATAGAATCAAATACATAATTCCAGAGTTTAAAAGTAGAACGTAAGGGAGAGTGAAGATACAAGTAACTTTTGTATTAGTGAGGTGAACAAACCTTCCTTAGACTTGCCTACTAGAACCTTTAACACACTATCCATACAACAACACAGTACAAGTTACACAGCTAACCTACATGCTTTACTCCCTTACAGTTCGGGGCTTTCATTATGTAGTTTCCAGGAATGCCAGTCAGACTGAACTAATAAACTTTCTGTAATATTTCCCTTGTCGGGCCAATTATGAGCATGCAAATGTTCATGAATTTCAATACTCTGTACTACACGTATATTGTGGGAAAATATATATAGTATCCGATAAATTGATAATCAAGAATATTTTTATTAAAGAAATCAAAGAATAAGGATACGTTTGAGGGGAAAGCGTGTTAGAATATTATAAAGACGCTTAAGTTGATCATATTCACATAAAATATTAAACCTGCTAGCTACCCCATGCATGCACAAGTCTTCCAATGTACAAACAGAGAAGCCATTATATCACACATCTAGTACACAAAATATCATGCATTAACACCCTAGAATGAACATGTTTCCCGTCCTCCCTAAACTCTAACCCATTTTCTGTCGCTGTCACTCGTTTTCTGTCTCACTATAACGGTGACTCACTTGTTCCAGGACAACTATTGATCTTCATAAAGTGGATTGGAATTACACTCGATCCATGACTACTAATTATAAGTCACTGTTGATAAGCTCTTTTAAATCATGAGTACTTCTTCTGATCTCCCATAAGGTTAAGACAAAGTGTTTGGGTCAAATGTATGGTATTGAAGGGGGAAGGGCGTGTAGGGTTACTATATTAAAGGAGAACAATAAAAAAAAGGGAAAGAGAAAGAACAATCGCTTAGAGAGAGAAGAAAAAAAAATCATGAGGTAACGCAACTTAGTGACTTGACATACATACACAATTGACCTATAAGATAATTGCTTCCTTTCATCTATCTTTCATTTCAAGACCAAACCGATGATGTCTTATTCACCCTCCACATCTAAATATTTCTTGACAGATAAATGCATTGGGGACTTATGAAATTTTAACAAGAATTCGTAATACAGCCAAGTCAAAAAGGGATGGATTTCTAATGACATAAAAGGCATCATAGTTTTAATTCAGTTCCTCTAAGTGCACAAAGACAACCTCGGTCAGAACTACTATGTCAAACTTTTTTTTCTTTATTATATTTTTTACAGCTAGGAAACATTTAAATAACGTCAGAAACATTCATCAGGGGATTGTAGATGGAACTGCGTACATTAACCAAAACTACCTGCTATTCCCTAGTGGTCCTTCCCTGCTAAACCCCACTTCACCCTGCCTTTGCCTTCCCCTATACGCGCCGTTCTTCCCCTGCCATTCCACACCACACCCTACCGTGCTCCACCGTGACCCTATAACACGGCAGCGAGGTGTTAGTCAGCAACCTGATCACTGCCTCAACATTATAGCTTATTTTTCCAATGAAACCTCGCCTTTAACACTGATAACCCACAATTTTTCGGCCTCAATGCAACAGGATGCCTCGAGGACCTTCGCAATATTTCAACGATTATATATAAAGAAAAAAGAAAACTGCGAGAGAGAGAGAGAGAGAGAGAGAGAGAGAGAGAGAGAGAGAGAGAGAGAGAGAGAGAGAGAGAGAGAGAGAGAGAGAGAGAGAGAGAGAGAGAGAGAGAGAGCACCAACACCCCTTCCTGACTTGCACAAACACCCTCATAACGAGTAAACTTACTGACAAAATTATCCAATCTTATATAAAAAAAAAAGTTAGTCAGAGGGACGCAATGACCTGACCTCTAACTAAGTATTATGGCTCCAGCTGACCCCCTTTACGCTGGAAAATGTGAGGATGACACAGCTGCACTCCTCCTCCTCCTCTTCCATACTAGTTTCTTCCACCTACAGTATTCATTTTATCTCCTCGAAATGACAAGAGTAATATTCGACCTCCTAAAACCCATTCTTCTTAACGGGAAGGATAACAATTTTTTTCTTTTTCTCTCCTTATTTATACAATCTTACATAATTAGTGTGGTACATGTCACCCCTCAATGCCGCGTCAGTATATAGGTTAAATTTTTGCGTTACATTTACACTTCAACAGCCGAATGAACGTTAATAAAATGCAAAATATTCCTTGTGATGAAACCGGAGGAAGTGGAATGAAGTTTATGTGTTTGGTGGAAATGAGTTCGTTTCTCTTTTGTTTTAGTCATGGGTACAGTAGTGACGTTTTCTTTACTTCAATCAATTCATTACATACTAGAGCGTCAAACCAATACAGTTATTAAGCAATGAGTGTTATTGGTGTTGGGTTTTCGTGTTGTTGGTGTTGTTGGCTTTGGTGATAAGGTGATCTGCGGTGATTGTGGTGAAAAGTTTCTATTGCGATATATTACATTGGTAGAAAATATAATATGAGAACGAGGAGGAGTAAGGAAGATGATAAGGTTAGGTTAGGTTAGGTTAGGTTAGGTTAGGTTAGGTTAGGTTAGGTTAGGTTAGGTTAGGTTAGGTTAGGTTAGGTTAGGTAAGGTATAGAATGTCGTAGCAGGATGAAGAGGGGAAATAGAATCAATAAGGCTCACTTATTTTCCGCTTCCTTACTGAACGAGGAGAGGAGAAAACATGAGAAAATCTTAGCAAAGGAAAAGTACTCATCCTCTAAATCAATTAACTTCATGACGTCATCTAACTACCACTACAAATCACTAACAACTATACATAATGATCGTTAAACTCGCAACACTAAGGTGGTTTATACCTGGTATGTATTTAAAATTCCACTCACCTCAGGACTGTATGAAGACTTCTCAACTTTCCTCAGACTCTCTAAGCTTCCCGGAGCACACTTGTCCTTTGATCTCCACATGGTACACACACACACACATCACTCACAAACACACACCGGCGTCTGACCGCTCCAACTTCCCCACCTCTTAACTCTCCCTCCCACTTCCACCTCCCTCTCCTCTGCTTACACACATTCGCACTGACATTGACTCACCATTTTTCTTTCGCTGATTGTAGTAAGTTCTTAAACGCACAGTGTAAATGCTACTTACGTATAAAAAGAAGTGCAGTAAAGTTAATGTATTTTGAGGCGCGATTCTTTGTGAATATATATCTTTACATTTAAAAGTTGGCAACTCGCACGACCACGTGTGTTGACCAATGGGAAACACGGAGTGACTGCAAGGTAGGTACTGTGACGTTAACTTTCCATGTGTGTATATTAATCTATTTATTAGTTGAACAGTACTTTTTTGAGCCTAATTACGGCCTTCTAAATACAATTCTAGCAAGCTTACGATGTCACCTGTCACTTACGTAGGAAGGAAAAGAAGAAACAATTAAATAGGGTAACTGTCTTGCATCTATAATACTTTCGCTATAACTACCAATTTTTTTATGCAAATTGAAACTATGTAAGAAATAAAAAAAGGCCCACTTGTCCTGCCGGTTCCCTAAAGAAAACAGAGCAACCAACTCTTCCATTTTACCTCCTTACAATATCGAACAACTATCATAAATTTCTCTACCTGTCCCTTTCCAATACGAAGAAATAATAACACAGCCAACAACGATTTTCATTTAATACACCAGCACCACTAATAACACAACCCTTCCTGCCACCACTCTACTAACTACCACTCACCACCACTCTTCCCTCCCTCGCTCCTTCACTACCCACACCCTTCAAAGAGCCTAAACCATCACAGTAAAAAGAAAAAAGCTTATTATATTCTCTTCCTCATGTTTAGCAGTATTCAGTGAAGCAATTACATCAGTGGTAGTAGTTAACACTTTCCTAGGTTAGAGAAAATGAGGAGGAGGAAGGAAAATGGTTCTTTTAATTCATATACGACAATACGTTAATTTGCATTTTCATCAAGGGGAACGAAGCGAGGAAGAAGAGAAAAAAAAATAATAAGTGAACGTCTTGCTAATTTACTTTTCTAATTATAGTTTCGTCACGTCACTCAAAATGCTTAACTCATTACCTTGACCATCCCGCTGTGACGTTCTGCAAGATGAAGCACTGAGGGATTGCAACGTCCTCTCTCTTATGTCCTGTCACCGCCTTGGCATCCCCTCTTGCTTTGCTCGGGAAGTTCCTCTCCAACTCGCTCACCACGTCATCCTGCCTTCACTCAGCTGTTCTTAATTCACTCGATACTTAGTGGTTGTCTTTATCCTTCTCGTCATTCTTGTAGCACATCCTAAGATCCTATCCTCTTCCTCCTCCCCTTTCCGTGAGTGTGAAGGATAACGCGACAGAACAATATTGTATTATCATAAACTTCATCTCACTTCATTATAACTTTTGTTCGGTTTAATTTCATGCATTAAAATTGTCCCTATGCTGTAAGTTACTGCAATGCGCGATTTTTAAATATATAATTTTTTAGGTAGATTTTTTCTTTCTTTCCTTTCCTCTGTTTGGATATGAACGGAGTGGTCGTGGCAGGATTTGCGAGCAACGCGTAGAACTGAACACAACATTATCCCATTTGCTTCCCTGACCGTCCCTTTGGCAAGCCTATAACACTACCTTGTCACACCAAACACTACAGTTAACCTATCCTCTCCGCTGGCACACTCACGACATTTAGTTCCCGGTCGATTTACAATGTTATGTCTTTCTTTCTACAACTAACTGTATCCACATGTGATGAGGGAACAGGAATAGTGTAAGTCTAAAACAGTGATCCAGCATGAACCGAGTAATTCCCTAACACTGAAAGATTAAAATAACTTCTATAATTAAGCCTTTTAGGAACAGAAGAAGGGCGATGAGACAGTACTAACTCCCTCGCAATGCATTATCAGCAAACGAGCCACACAGAATTAACATTTTTGATGACACACTTATTAGAGGGCAATACTGAAGGAAAATAGTCAGTGAAGTTTGTGAAATGATTAGTTTTTCTTCTAACTTCGTGAAGGTATTGTCTTCATATACTGCATTGAATCGCTGGCAGAGTAACAGATGTACTGATCAATATTTAGTTTACTACATTTGAATTCTTTGTTCCTATCATTGAAGGAAGTTACAACATTAATGAGTGTAAGTATATATACACACACACAAAATACATGTTCTTTTTTTAATATCAGAAAGCAAACATGCAATATATACTGTACTTTCCTAGCACCTGTTCTTCTGACTACACCACCACACACACACACACACACACACACATACACACACTTGCACTTCTCCTTTGTCCTCAAAACGAAAGCCTCTCCCTTCCCCTTTGAGCGGCAGGGAACAGCTGTCCCACCTCACTAAATAAGGCAGTCATCCATGTGAAGGTTTCCAGCCATTGTCCATTCCGTTTCCCCCTTGTTGCTTGACCTCATCACGGGATTCAGTATTTTTTTCTTTTACTTCATCTGGACCTGACCACGCAAACGTTAGGAGGGCCAGTGCACGCGCGCAAGCACACACACACACACACACACACACACACACACACACACACACACACACACACACACACACACACCCACACACACACACACACACACACGAAGCTCACCTTGGTACTGATATAATGTGTACGGAATCCTGGTTTCAAGGTAATATAAGTAAGCATTAATTTCCCTACAATGATATATATGATGACGTTATTATTATTATTTCATATTTTAGGATTTTAGGAGACACTGCAATGCTCTGTTTGGCTTCACCTTGAATATGCTGTGTGTAACTATTTTTAACATAATTAACTCAATTCTTTACTGTTATTGTGAGTCACTGTTTGTGCAAAATGAATTAGTATGCTTGTGTACCACTCGTCTGTAAGTTGTCACATGAAAACAAACAGACAAAACAGATGAACAACGATACAATAAATCAATGCGATCAAATGCAACTATAAAATGTAATAGACAATCCTAATAAAGCATGTTATCCATAAATCTGTGTGTGTGTGTGTGTGTGTGTGTGTGTGTGTGTGTGTGTGTGTGTGTGTGTGTGTGTGTGTGTGTGTGTGTGTGTGTGTGTGTGTGTGTGTGTGTGTGTCTTTCGAAAGTAGTGACCCCAGGACCTAATACCATCACATACCCAGTAATACCCGATCAGGTTAATCTGCCTAATGCTAGAGTTATTACATTGATCTCCACTGAAGTGAAATGCATCCCCTATATTGAACCCTTACATAGCGTTGGTCACGTTTGTGTTCCCTCAGCTACCTTGAGAGTCCTTCCTGTGACGTCAGGAGGCAAGGTTATGCTGCTTTAATATCGTCCTTTCCCTCAGTTTCCCATCGTGGTAGTAACAGTATTATATTTTGTCCATCACTTATAATTCTTTGATTAGTAAGATAATGTAATAAATTCCCTTTTAGGTCGATTTGATCTATCTAATTATACTTATTCTATTATCTCAGTCATAGGATGAAATATTCTTTTTGGCTTACGATGCCATTTTTTAAGGGATACACAACCGTTCCTGTTATCATACATGTCTCTTCCTAACATATTATACTTTTAGGGTTATACTCGTAGTAAAAACCTACATTTCCTTTTTCATAGTTATCAGAAATGCCCCTTTTTTTTCGGGGGGGGTCGGTAGTGAGGTCAAATATTCATTCTGTGGGAATGTTCCTTCACTGTGGGGAGGCAGGGTGGCCCCTCCCGAGGCTCTCGTGGGTCAGGGCCAAAACATTTGGTCTGGTTTACTCTTCTTACACAACCATCCACGAGGTAACCCAGTTTTATCTCCACACCACTAGATTTCCGTGTGTGTGTGTGTGTGTGTGTGTGTGTGTGTGTGTGTGTGTGTGTGTGTGTGTGTGTGTGTGTGTGTGTGTGTGTGTGTGTGTGTGTGTGTGTGTATAATCAATGTAAGTGACTGGATGAGTATTACCAGTTCGTGATTTTTCACAAGATATTACTTCTTACTTTAAATTTATTTCACTTGACTCCAATGTCATTATGTATATCGATATTTTCTCTCTCTCTCTCTCTCTCTCTCTCTCTCTCTCTCTCTCTCTCTCTCTCTCTCTCTCTCTCTCTCTCTCTCTCTCTCTCTCTCTCTCTCTCTCTCTCTCTTGGACATACCGTCATACATTTATCTTATCATATGCATGTACTTTTCCTTCTTACAAGCATGGAACTGAATCGTGCCGGAAATCTTACCCAAAACAGATATGAGTAGGAGTGAGTGTCTGTATGGCGCCAGGAATAATTCAGTGTTCAAGGCTGGTGGAAAAAAAAACTTTCACACGCTCTATTACTTTGCCAAACGCATGTTCCTGTAGGCGAGCACCACCTAACACAGTGTCAGGAGTTGTCCCGCCGCCCACCGCTGACGAGGCCTCTTTGTATGCACCGCACATTTCACAACGGGCGCACAGGATTACAAAGGCTAATTTTTCTCGGTGCTGGTGCCTCCCACGTCCATGGAAAACACTTTGCAAAGGGTAAATTTTCCGCACTGTGTGAGGAGACATTTCACGCCTTATCACCAGTTCTTTAGACTGCAACACACTCAACATGTGAGCGGCCATTTATATTTATCCTGGTGTTCCTCCCTCTACTCTGGGAAATCAGAATGAATATCCTTGAAGTGTGAGCCGCTGGTGCCATTATTCACAGGCCCCCGACACCTGCCACCTACCACCACCTGAGCCGCCTCGCCTCACCCACCCAGGCTTGACATGTCTTGCACCGACTCAGACTTGCAAAAAATGTTTATTTAAAAGTAAGTTCACTGATGATTAAAACAAAAGAGAAAGTTGTATGAACGAAGCTGAAAAAATAACATGACACGAGTAACATTTTTACTCACATAAATACGTATCTTTTCGTCCTGGACTTGAATTAAGACAAATTATAACACAAACCATATACACGACAAAACAATACATTCTAAAATACTTATTCCAAGTTGCTATGGAAGCTGAAAGGAAATGGTGGTCCGTCAGAGTGAGTAGTTTGCTAACAGAACAAAACGGCCACAAATATTTACCTTCCTTTCATGTTGCCTCCACACGCAGCCCGTCAGCCAGAGACACGACAAGGACGCCCGTCTCAGAGATGTAAATATATCTGTAATATAGGAAACAAATCAGTGGGAAAGATGAAGGCAGAAACATGTATAAAACAAATAAAAAAAAAAGTTTGAGACATACATATATTTGAATTTGATGTGTTTTCTTTTTGATCGTTCACTCAGCATATGACAAGTGTTACTCCTCCTAATGCGTATGTACATATATATCCTAGAGGCAAAATTTGAAAGAAAAATTCAAGTATCATGCATGAATTAGTCATGCTATATATCAATAAGTCTTTCCCACTGTTAACATATATGTACGGAGTGGGTTGAATGTAGGAAGGCCAATGGCAGTGGAGGGGAGGGCCGAGTGTGTCTGATGCCGAGCTGTGGGAACATCTTGTTAACATCAATACATGGGTCCAAAAAGGTGCTGCTTGCGTGTGGAATTTGTGATGAAAGAAACGAGGGTCAGGATGTGAGAAGTGGAGGATGAGTCCTCACAAGGGTGTGAGGGCAGGCGACCGCGCCGAGGTGGGAAGGCGGCCAGTCGCGTGCCAGCCGCCGCCTCGTCAACACTCCTGCGGCGCCTCCAGGTACCCACCTCACCCGCCGCAACGCGACTTGTTACTTCCTCGACGGTCTGTACCACTGCCACTATCCTTGTCACCTGATTCTGTCTGATATCGTAATCGTGTGAAAACTTCATTCGTCGGACAGTGTGGCGTTCCAACTTGTGTCCAGAGAGTTTTGGGGAGTGTTTTAAAAGTTTGTCGTGACGCAAAAACACGGAGGAGACGGTACTTGCCATCCTTAGGAGTAAAATTGGGCTGCACATTAAAATAATAGTATAGCCTATTAAAAAATATATATCTTTTTATGGAATAATAGATCATGTTTGTTAGTGGTTGAAAGGAATGATAGGGGAGCAGGATCTGTATTGGTGATTTAAGTTATCAAATCAGGTATTTTGATTTACTTTGCAGTCATTGACCTTATTATATGTAACTAATTAAGAGACAAAAAAATTACTTCAGGAGGGAAATTGGGTTCGCCTACGTAGTGATAAAGTTTTGACGTATATATCGCTGACTGATGTGACTGTTCCTTGCGCACGTTCATATTGAGGTCAGGTTTGCTGTCTACTTTAGGGTGACCTTGGGGAGGGGGGGAGGGTGACAGTGCCATCTTTGACTCTGTATTCCCTTTGTTTGCTGTAATGGTGGGATGAATAACACGTCACAGGGATGAGGGACAAAGTAACGTAGATAAGTATAATTACAAAAGAGTCACATTTTGTCTGTATGTCTCTTTGTCTCTGCCTTGTCTATATGTCTGTCTGTATGTTTGTGATTTTATCGTCTGTCTCTATTTGACTCTCTCTCTCTCTCTCTCTCTCTCTCTCTCTCTCTCTCTCTCTCTCTCTCTCTCTCTCTCTCTCTCTCTCTGTCTCTCTCTCTTTTATACCCCACGAGGCCTTTTCTTCTTCCAATACACTCTTTTCCTAAGCGATGAACCATGGACGAATTGGTAAAAGCTAGTGAACACACACACACACACACACACACACACACACACACACACACACACACACACACACATACACACACACACACACACACACACTGTACATTTTTCCACAATGGCGTAAAACTGATGACATAGAGCTGGCTTAACATCTTTAGAGAGAGGAGTTGTATGCCCCTCAGCCTGGAAGGTATATAAAGATGACGAATAATCTTGTAGACAATGGAGATGCAAGGCTGTTAGGTATAAGGGTTCACTTTTCTGTCTATCTTTGGTAACGTGTTTGTAAGTCATTGTTTCCGGGTATTTTATATATTCATGATTTTTTTTCCTTAGGTCTAATGGAAGATATGTGTAGTAAATAAAAATTACACTTCAGCGTAAAATTTGATGTTTCATGCAAATGTTTAAAGGAATCATTTCATTACATTCACATATTCCCGCAAAACGTCTAATCATTTGCCGGAACTTAAAATTCTAAACACCTACCAGATAACTTGTGTTCTACTTTATAATTACACCAGGAATATATCTTTCATAATTACTGTATAAAAAAAAATCTTTCAGCTACTAATGCTACAAGACTGACACCCTGAATATCTAGGTGTATTGGAAAAAAAATTGGTTAAAAAAAAAAATTGGATCTAAAAAAAAATAATAGTAATAAAAAAAAAAAAAATAAAAATTACACACATACAGTTTCCGCTTTCAATATAATCAATCAATCATTATCCTGTTTGCAAGTCTAACGAAGTAGTCCTCCTTATAGCTACTTACATATCGTACTGCATCTTATCAACCAACAAACGTTATTTTACAGTTGTGTTGTTGTTGTTGTTGTTGTTGTTGTTGTTGTTATATTCCATGCTGAATATTTCTTTTGTTCCGTCATGCGTTTCGCTCCAAGTCTTATTTCATGTTCGCTGTCGCTCGCACCATCCTGTGAAAAATGTACTTCGACGTGCACTGAATAATGTCTTGTCTTATTTATCATACTCTGAGGCGCTGCTCGTATATTTTTTCATCTCTCTCTCTCTCTCTCTCTCTCTCTCTCTCTCTCTCTCTCTCTCTCTCTCTCTCTCTCTCTCTCTCTCTCTCTCTCTCTCTCTCTCTCTCTCTCTCCAAGGCCCCCCCCGCCAGTATGCGACGCGTCTGGCCTGGTTTTTATTTTCCCTTCATTTGCTTAAATCAATGTTCCTTAAAGCAAATGCGATTACTCTGGTCGAGGCGAGACGGAAGGGCGCGCATACGAGGATTACAAGTCGTAGCAAAATAAAATAAAATTAAAGTATATATGTTTTCGTGTGAGGAAGGTCCGCTCCCTGCCTACGTGTGAACCCAAATTAAGGTTATTATTAGGTTCATAAAGCTTCCTCCACGTGTCTCAAGGGGGAAACAGAACCTATCATTACTTTCACTTTCTTCTCTTCTGGTAAAAACTGTTTCCTCCCTTTGTTTACTTATACCGCACGCACTCTTGCTTATTTATCTATTTACTTACACACACACACACACACACACACACACACACACACACACACACACACACACACACACACACACACACACACACACACACACACACACACACATTGAACGTCAAGGAATTCTAAATGGATTGACCAGCTGTTATTCTACGTAAATACAGCATTATTTTGGGAAGCAATTGAATGCAGTCCACATATTACAAAGTAGTACAACCAAGAATCCACCAAATATTATTACCTTACCAGCCAACGCCGCGAGAGTCGGTAACAAGTCGCCAACATTAGTCGTAAAATATTGCCAGAACATGTGTTACGGTCGACAATTGTCCATAACTTATACTTTATTATACAGCTGGTGGAAAAAATTACACTTTGGCCTCATGTCTCGTATATTCTAACTTTATTATCTTGGTTATTAAGATTTATAATACCCGGAAATAACTTGATTTGGTATAACCTTATCGTAAGACTTACTTGTTTTGCCAATGATTCTTTACTTCTCACTCTCTCTCTTTCTCTCTCTAATCTTGTCATGAATCTACAGTTGCAACTCATGTCATCTGTTATCTATATTCATTGTACTATACTAAACACTAACTACTTCTCGTACATTGGGAGCAAACATTATTTTTACTATTTATTTATTTATTTTTTTTAATGTAACATCCTTGAGCAGTTTACGTCAAGAAAGTCTACTTGTAAAAATACGGTAATGTTTGTTATATTTTTATTGTAAAACTCCTGCCGGTGAAACTGCAAATGCAAGTAACGACAACAATTAATTCCAGAGTTAAATTTCGGAACTTTTGAGATGTTTCACGCGTCTAATTTCATTGCATTTACCTGTTTTATTTTTGGGTTGTAATGCTTCCATTTTTATTCCTCCGGGTCATTAGGATGCGATTCTTTCCCCCTTTTCTTTACTCTTACTGCATTAGTGAGATTCAGTTACTATTGTGATTTCCAACTTTTCCCTTCATTCCTCACTGTTTTCAAGTGTTCCCCTCCTCTGGCTCTAACCTCATTTTTCATTTCGTTTTATTTCATTAATTTGTTCTCATGCAGTGACTTGTTCTCGTATTTAACCCAATATTTTCTCTCCCTTCCCCTGTTTCCTGGTTTTTTCATCATTCTTTCTGATTATC
>JAPQNM010000046.1:11921336-11941336 GCA_029783475.1 Metacarcinus magister
AGGAGGAAAGTCATATTTTTATATAAAAATTAAGTTTCATTTTACTGCGTAATTATTAGTCATAGAACAAATATTCATAATGAGAGTTGTACAGTTTAGTTAGGTGTGTCAGATGCTGCAATGATATTTCCAATATCTCTAATAGCTTTCGAGAAAATGAGGAGGAAAGTCATGTTTTTATATAAATATTAAGTTTCATTTTACTGCGTAATTATTAGCCATAGAACAAATATTCATAATATCAAATGTACAGTTTCATTAGGTGTATCAGATGCTGCAATGATATTTCCAATATCTCTAATAGCTTTCGAGAAAATGAGGAGG
Source organism: Metacarcinus magister (assembly GCA_029783475.1). NCBI lineage: Eukaryota > Metazoa > Arthropoda > Malacostraca > Decapoda > Cancridae > Metacarcinus > Metacarcinus magister. The sequence goes on from JAPQNM010000046.1 coordinate 11,921,661, forward strand.
AAAGTCATGTTTTTAAATAAATATTAAGTTTAATTTTACTGCGTAATTATTAGTCATAGAACAAATATTCATAATATCAAATGTACAGTTTCATTAGGTATATCAGATGCTGCAATGATATTTCCAATATCTCTAATAGCTTTCGAGAAAATGAGGAGGAAAGTCATGTTTTTAAATAAATATTAAGTTTAATTTTACTGCGTAATTATTAGTCATAGAACAAATATTCATAATATCAGTTTTACAGTTTAATTAGGTGTATCAGATGCTGCAATGATATTTCCAATATCTCTAATAGCTTTCGGGAAAATGAGGAGGAAAGTCATGTTTATATATAAATATTAAGTTTCATTTTACTGCGTAGTTATTAGTCATAGAACAAATATTCATAATGACAGTTGTACAGTTTAAATAGGTGTATCAGATGCTGCAATGATATTTCCAATATCTCTAATAGCTTTCGGGAAAATGAGGAGGAAAGTTATGTTTTTATATAAATATTAAGTTTCATTTTACTGCGTAACTATTAGTCATAAAACAAATATTCAAAATGACAGTTGTACAGTTTAATTAGGTGTATCAGATGCTGCAATGATATTTCCAATATCTCTAATAGCTTTCGGGAAAATGAGGAGGAAAGTCATGTTTTTATATAAATATAAAGTTTCATTTTACTGCTTTATTATTAGTCATAGAACAAATATTCATAATGACAGTTGTACAGTTTAATTAGGTGTATCAGATGCTGCAATGATATTTCCAATATCTCTAATAGCTTTCGAGAAAATGAGGAGGAAAGTCATGTTTTTATATAAATATTAAGTTTCATTTTACTGCGTAATTATTAGCCATAGAACAAATATTCATAATATCAGTTGTATAGTTTAATTAGGTCTATCAGATGCTGCAATGATATTTCCAATATCTCTAATAGCTTTCGAGAAAATGAGGAGGAAAGTCATGTTTTTAAATAAATATTAAGTTTAATTTTACTGCGTAATTATTAGTCATAGAACAAATATTCATAATGACAGTTGTACAGTTTAATTAGGTGTATCAGATGCTGCAATGATATTTCCAATATCTCTAATAGCTTTCGAGGAAATGAGGAGAAAAGTTATGTTTATATAAAAATATTAAGTTTCATTTTCCTGAGTAATTATTAGTCATAGAACAAATATTCATAATATCAGTTGTATAGTTTAATTAGTTGTATCAGATGCTGCAATGATATTTCCAATATCTCTAATAGCTTTCCAGAAAATGACGAGGAAAATCATGTTTTTATATTAAAATACGGTTTTATTTTACTGCGTAATTATTTGTCATAGAACAAATATTCATAATATCAGTTGTACAGTTGAATTAGGTATATCAGATGATGCAATGATATTTCGAATATCTCTAATAGCTTTCGAGAAAACGAGGAAGAAAGTAATTTAAAAAAAAGTAAAATTCAGTATTTATTAGTACTAGTGTAAATATTCATAATGACAGTACTAGATTTTAATTAGGTCTATCAGATGCTGCAATGATATTTCTAATATCTCTAATAGCTTTCGAGAAAATGAGGAGGAAAGTCATGTTTTTATATAAAAATTAAGTTTCATTTTACTGCGTAATTATTAGTCATAGAACAAATATTCATAATGAGAGTTGTACAGTTTAATTAGGTGTATCAGATGCTGCAATGATATTTCCAATATCTCTAATAGCTTTCGAGAAAATGAGGAGGAAAGTCATGTTTTTATATAAATATTAAGTTTCATTTTACTGCGTAATTATTAGCCATAGAACAAATATTCATAATATCAAATGTACAGTTTCATTAGGTGTATCAGATGCTGCAATGATATTTCCAATATCTCTAATAGCTTTCGAGAAAATGAGGAGGAAAGTCATGTTTTTAAATAAATATTAAGTTTAATTTTACTGCGTAATTATTAGTCATAGAACAAATATTCATAATATCAAATGTACAGTTTCATTAGGTATATCAGATGCTGCAATGATATTTCCAATATCTCTAATAGCTTTCGAGAAAATGAGGAGGAAAGTCATGTTTTTAAATAAATATTAAGTTTAATTTTACTGCGTAATTATTAGTCATAGAACAAATATTCATAATATCAGTTTTACAGTTTAATTAGGTGTATCAGATGCTGCAATGATATTTCCAATATCTCTAATAGCTTTCGGGAAAATGAGGAGGAAAGTCATGTTTATATATAAATATTAAGTTTCATTTTACTGCGTAGTTATTAGTCATAGAACAAATATTCATAATGACAGTTGTACAGTTTAAATAGGTGTATCAGATGCTGCAATGATATTTCCAATATCTCTAATAGCTTTCGGGAAAATGAGGAGGAAAGTTATGTTTTTATATAAATATTAAGTTTCATTTTACTGCGTAACTATTAGTCATAAAACAAATATTCAAAATGACAGTTGTACAGTTTAATTAGGTGTATCAGATGCTGCAATGATATTTCCAATATCTCTAATAGCTTTCGGGAAAATGAGGAGGAAAGTCATGTTTTTATATAAATATAAAGTTTCATTTTACTGCTTTATTATTAGTCATAGAACAAATATTCATAATGACAGTTGTACAGTTTAATTAGGTGTATCAGATGCTGCAATGATATTTCCAATATCTCTAATAGCTTTCGAGAAAATGAGGAGGAAAGTCATGTTTTTATATAAATATTAAGTTTCATTTTACTGCGTAATTATTAGCCATAGAACAAATATTCATAATATCAGTTGTATAGTTTAATTAGGTCTATCAGATGCTGCAATGATATTTCCAATATCTCTAATAGCTTTCGAGAAAATGAGGAGGAAAGTCATGTTTTTAAATAAATATTAAGTTTAATTTTACTGCGTAATTATTAGTCATAGAACAAATATTCATAATGACAGTTGTACAGTTTAATTAGGTGTATCAGATGCTGCAATGATATTTCCAATATCTCTAATAGCTTTCGAGGAAATGAGGAGAAAAGTTATGTTTATATAAAAATATTAAGTTTCATTTTCCTGAGTAATTATTAGTCATAGAACAAATATTCATAATATCAGTTGTATAGTTTAATTAGTTGTATCAGATGCTGCAATGATATTTCCAATATCTCTAATAGCTTTCCAGAAAATGACGAGGAAAATCATGTTTTTATATTAAAATACGGTTTTATTTTACTGCGTAATTATTTGTCATAGAACAAATATTCATAATATCAGTTGTACAGTTGAATTAGGTATATCAGATGATGCAATGATATTTCGAATATCTCTAATAGCTTTCGAGAAAACGAGGAAGAAAGTAATTTAAAAAAAAGTAAAATTCAGTATTTATTAGTACTAGTGTAAATATTCATAATGACAGTACTAGATTTTAATTAGGTCTATCAGATGCTGCAATGATATTTCTAATATCTCTAATAGCTTTCGAGAAAATGAGGAGGAAAGTCATGTTTTTATATAAAAATTAAGTTTCATTTTACTGCGTAATTATTAGTCATAGAACAAATATTCATAATGAGAGTTGTACAGTTTAATTAGGTGTATCAGATGCTGCAATGATATTTCCAATATCTCTAATAGCTTTCGAGAAAATGAGGAGGAAAGTCATGTTTTTATATAAATATTAAGTTTCATTTTACTGCGTAATTATTAGCCATAGAACAAATATTCATAATATCAAATGTACAGTTTCATTAGGTGTATCAGATGCTGCAATGATATTTCCAATATCTCTAATAGCTTTCGAGAAAATGAGGAGGAAAGTCATGTTTTTAAATAAATATTAAGTTTAATTTTACTGCGTAATTATTAGTCATAGAACAAATATTCATAATATCAGTTTTACAGTTTAATTAGGTGTATCAGATGCTGCAATGATATTTCCAATATCTCTAATAGCTTTCGGGAAAATGAGGAGGAAAGTCATGTTTATATATAAATATTAAGTTTCATTTTACTGCGTAGTTATTAGTCATAGAACAAATATTCATAATGACAGTTGTACAGTTTAAATAGGTGTATCAGATGCTGCAATGATATTTCCAATATCTCTAATAGCTTTCGGGAAAATGAGGAGGAAAGTTATGTTTTTATATAAATATTAAGTTTCATTTTACTGCGTAACTATTAGTCATAAAACAAATATTCAAAATGACAGTTGTACAGTTTAATTAGGTGTATCAGATGCTGCAATGATATTTCCAATATCTCTAATAGCTTTTGGGAAAATGAGGAGGAAAGTCATGTTTTTATATAAATATAAAGTTTCATTTTACTGCTTTATTATTAGTCATAGAACAAATATTCATAATGACAGTTGTACAGTTTAATTAGGTGTATCAGATGCTGCAATGATATTTCCAATATCTCTAATAGCTTTCGAGAAAATGAGGAGGAAAGTCATGTTTTTATATAAATATTAAGTTTCATTTTACTGCGTAATTATTAGCTATAGAACAAATATTCATAATATCAGTTGTATAGTTTAATTAGGTCTATCAGATGCTGTAATGATATTTCCAATATCTCTAATAGCTTTCGAGAAAATGAGGAGGAAAGTCATGTTTTTAAATAAATATTAAGTTTAATTTTACTGCGTAATTATTAGTCATAGAACAAATATTCATAATGACAGTTGTACAGTTTAATTAGGTGTATCAGATGCTGCAATGATATTTCCAATATCTCTAATAGCTTTCGAGGAAATGAGGAGAAAAGTTATGTTTATATAAAAATATTAAGTTTCATTTTCCTGAGTAATTATTAGTCATAGAACAAATATTCATAATATTAGTTGTATAGTTTAATTAGTTGTATCAGATGCTGCAATGATATTTCCAATATCTCTAATAGCTTTCGAGAAAATGACGAGGAAAATCATGTTTTTATATTAAAATACGGTTTTATTTTACTGCGTAATTATTTGTCATAGAACAAATATTCATAATATCAGTTGTATAGTTGAATTAGGTATATCAGATGATGCAATGATATTTCGAATATCTCTAATAGCTTTCGAGAAAACGAGGAAGAAAGTAATTTATAAAAAAGTAAAATTCAGTATTTATTAGTACTAGTGTAAATATTCATAATGACAGTACTAGATTTTAATTAGGTCTATCGGATGCTGCAATGATATTTCCAATATCTCTAATAGCTTTCGAGAAAATGAGGAGGAAAGTCATGTTTTTATATAAAAATTAAGTTTCATTTTACTGCTTAATTATTAGTCATAGAACAAATATTCATAATGAGAGTTGTACAGTTTAATTAGGTGTATCAGATGCTGCAATGATATTTCCAATATCTCTAATAACTTTCGAGAAAATGAGGAGGAAAGTCATGTCTTTATATAAAAATGAAGTTTCATTTTATTGCGTAATTATTAGTCATAGAACAAATATTCATAATGACAGTTTTACAGTTTTATTGGGTGTATCAGATGCTGCAATGATATTTCCAATATCTCTAATAGCTTTCGGGAAAATGAGGAGGAAAGTCATGTTTATATATAAATATTAAGTTTCATTTTACTGCGTAATTATTAGTCATAGAACAAATATTCATAATATCAAATGTACAGTTTCATTAGGTGTATCAGATGCTGCAATGATATTTCCAATATCTCTAATAGCTTTCGAGAAAATGAGGAGGAAAGTCATGTTTTTGAATAAATATTAAGTTTGATTTTACTGCGTAGTTATTAGTCATAGAACAAATATTCATAATATCAGTTTTACAGTTTTATTGGGTGTATCAGATGCTGCAATGATATTTCCAATATCTCTAATAGCTTTCGGGAAAATGAGGAGGAAAGTTATGTTTTTATATAAATATTAAGTTTCATTTTACTGCGTAACTATTAGTCATAAAACAAATATTCAAAATGACAGTTGTACAGTTTAATTAGGTGTATCAGATGCTGCAATGATATTTCCAATATCTCTAATAGCTTTCGGGAAAATGAGGAGGAAAGTCATGTTTTTTATAAATATAAAGTTTCATTTTACTGCTTATTATTAGTTATAGAACAAATATTCATAATGACAGTTGTACAGTTTAATTAGGTGTATCAGATGCTGCAATGATATTTCCAATATCTCTAATAGCTTTCGAGAAAATGAGGAGGAAAGTCATGTTTTTATATAAATATTAAGTTTCATTTTACTGCGTAATTATTAGCCATAGAACAAATATTCATAATATCAGTTGTATAGTTTAATTAGGTCTATCAGATGCTGCAATAATATTTCCAATATCTCTAATAGCTTTCGAGAAAATGAGGAGGAAAGTCATGTTTTTAAATAAATATTAAGTTTAATTTTACTGCGTAATTATTAGTCATAGAACAAATATTCATAATGACAGTTGTACAGTTTAATTAGGTGTATCAAATGCTGCAATGATATTTCCAATATCTCTAATAGCTTTCGGGAAAATGAGGAGGAAAGTCATGTTTTTATATAAGTATTAAGTTTCATTTTACTGCGTAACTATTAGTCATAAAACAAATATTCAAAATGACAGTTGTACAGTTTAATTAGGTGTATCAGATGCTGCAATGATATTTCCAATATTTCTAATAGCTTTCAGGAAAATGAGGAGGAAAGTCATGTTTTTATATAAATATAAAGTTTCATTTAACTGCGTTATTATTAGTCATTGAACAAATATTCATAATATCAATTGTACAGTTTAATTAGGTGTATCAGATGCTGCAATGATATTTCCAATATCTGTAATAGCTTTCGAGAAAATGAGGAGGAAAGTCATGTTTTTATATAAATATTAAGTTTCATTTTACTGCGTAATTATTATTTATACAATAAATATTCATAATATCAGTTGTACAGTTTAATTAGGTCCATCAGATGCTGCAATGTTATTTCCAATATCTCTAATAGCTTTCGAGAAAATGAGGAGGAAAGTCATGTTTTTATATAAATATATAGTTTTATTTTACTGCGTAATTATGAGTCATAGAACAAATATTCATAGTTACAGTTGTACAGTTTAATTAGGTATATCAGATGCTGCAATTATATTTCCAATATCTCGAATAGCTTTCGAGAAAATGAGGCGGAAAGTCATGTTTTTATATAAATATAAAGTTTCATTTTACTGCGTAATTATTAGTCATAGAACAAATATTCATTATTACAGTTGTACAGTTTAATTAGGTCTATCAGATGCTGCAATGATATTTCCAATATCTTTAATAGCTTTCGAGAAAATGAGGAGGAAAACCATGATTTTATATAAATATATGGTTTCATTTTACTGCGTAATTATTAGTCATAGAACAAATATTCATAGTTACAGTGGTACAGTTTAATTAGGTCTATCAGATGCTGTAATGATATTTCCAATATCTCTAATAGCTTTCGAGAAAATGAGGAGGAAAGTCATGTTTTTATATAAATATACGGTTTCATTTTACTGCGTAATTATTAGTCATAGAACAAATATTTTAATAAAAGCTTTATAGTTTAATTATGTTTATCTGATGCTGCAATGATATTTCCAATATTTCTAATAGCTTTCGAGCAAATGAGGAGGAAATTCATATTTTATATATATATATACGGTTAATTTTACTGCGTAATTATTAGTCATAGAACAAATATTCTAATAACAGTTGTACAGTTTAATTTGGTCTATCAGATTCTGCAATGATATTTCCAATATCTCTAATAGCTTTCGAGCAAATGAGGAGGAAAGTCACGTCATATATATATATATATATATATATATATATATATATATATATATATATATATATAAATAAATATATATATATATATATATATATATATATATATATATATATATATATAAATAATATATATATATAATATATATATATATATATATATATATATATATATATATATATATATATATATATATATATATATACTTTTATGGGTTTTTTATTTTCATTTACTTCCTTTTATGATGAAGCACAATGTGAACATTTGTTTTAGAGTCACGAACATAGGTGTGTAATAAATTGTTAACCATTGATAACAAAATTAAATATTAATGTCGGTCTTATGAGAGTACGTGAAGCTGAGTTTTGACCGTTTATGCTTCACATGCCGATTATAACAAGGTCTCTGTCTCTTAGTGTGATACAAAAAGTTAGTGGAGGGAGGGCGTTGGAGTGCAGTGGCTTGTCCTCGAGGCAGCCAGGATTGTTGAGACCAGTGGTGCTCGCGTGACCACCGTCTGTTATGTTGTTAGAATACTCATGCCTCTCTTGGTCACATTTTTGTTCCAGTAATTAGGTTAAATGACACAAATTAAGTAACTTGTGCGGGCGACATGCAACTCTTCTTCCATTTTAATTCAGGTTCTTTTTTTTAATGTGCATTATATTAATTGCTTCAGTGTCGACAAAGTTTTAACGCATCTACACAATAAAATTAGCAATAATGTTTATAGTTCCATCCACCATAATTATCAATGCAGTCTTCATCTGAATTATTGTCATATATTCAATGGTTTTCCTACTTTTGGAACATAGGAGCGTGCGGCGGCCCTCTGATGTCCTGCAAAACAAACTTGTAGGTAGTGTAAATAAAGGGAAACATTCCTGGCCCGTGTAGACGCATGTTGGTCCTTTTTCCACGCGACAAGTTAGTCTAACTGGCGGATGGTGCAGAGCGGCGGTCCGTGCACTGTATGGCTCTTGCTACCTAGGTGACATCCGGCGGCACAGTGAGGTGTTATGAAAGGAGAACATTGCTGGCCCATCCCCACTTTGTCCCTACTTATGCAATGTTGTATACGTTAGTGCAAACAAGTGTTAGGCTGAAAAGTAAGATAATTTGAACGTCACCACTTTAAAACAAAAGTCATGCATATCAACTGAAAGTGAAATAATGGAAAGACCCAACCATTACGAAAAAAAAAGAAGAAACCCGATTTTTCCTTGCTTATTTGTTATGATTATTTGTGTGCATGTATGATTCTTATAAATTCGACTTTTAATCACTGACTTATCCTTGAATCAAATGTGGTGTTTAAGACGTCAATCTCCGGCACATAACCACAACCCCGGTGACGATGATGAAGACAAACAGGAGGACACAATGCTGCCTCCGGGGAAGCAAAGAGCAGAGGGTTCCAGCCGGTGGCGCGAGGCAGCTCTCCACACTTGGTACACAGACACGAATAATATGAATACCAGAAAGCAGGACGAGGCGAGAGGCACGGCGTTGCATTAACTAGGATCAGGCCTCCTCTCCATGCAACACCCTCATCCTTTACTTTCACGGCACTGTTTATCCTCAATTACCCATTCCCTTTTAGTTCCTGCTTCATTTCTTCACCTCACCCACATTCTCTCTCCCCTCCCAGTTAACAACAAAAAAAAAATTAGTGTCACCATGCATATATGAAGCGTGGGGTGGGCTGGGGATGGGAAAAAGCTGTGTGTTCATCCGTCGTCATCCACAGGACCAGGGAGGGAGATGACAAAGTGCAAGGCTCAGCTCGTCTCTGTGTTGTCAGCTTCTCTGAGCAGCTTAATAGACAACAGGAATAATGCATTTTACTTGTCTGTCTGTCTTAGTCTGGCTTAACTTTTTCATGTCACATATGAGAAACAATATGTGAAGTATTGTTTATATCAGATTCTTACACATATTTACACGAAAAAAACGTCGATTGGTAAAAAAAAATAAATAAATAAATAAATAAATAAAAAATAAAAAGACTATTTGATATCTTATTGGCTTGATCATTTTACTCCCAACAAATCAGACGAGCAAAACGCATCGAACCTGACAGAACAAACAACGCGAACGTTTGGTCAATGTGTTCACCGTGTTTGCTAATGATCGTCTTGTTCCCGCTGCTTGAACAACGCGAACACAGGTCCTGACTGCACAACCACGACCAACGATGTTCTTTGATAACACCGTTTCCTGCAGGCCTCGGGAAACATTCGGTGTGTGTGTGTGTGTGTGTGTGTGTGTGTGTGTGTGTGTGTGTGTGTGTGTGTGTGTGTGTGTGTGTGTGTGTGTGTGTGTGTGTGTGTGTGTGCGCGTGTGCGTGCGTGAGTGCGCCATGCATTACGAGAAGGAAACTGCAAAGAAATCCACTTAAAATTCAGACTTAACAACCCAGAACGAGCTCATCCTAATGGAAGAGCGCCTTGCATGGCCTCCAGGGTGTCGGAAACCATCGCTGGACGCCAATCACTTAAGAGCAGCACCGTCGTTCATCAGGAAAGTTCAGAAGAGAGATGTAGCATCGATCGGCAATTCATTGTGACACACCAAACTTACGAGGTTAATAAAGTTGAATGTATTTTGGTAGATGACGAGGCGCTGTTATGATTGAAAATACGGCATATTTTCAATTATGTTCTCAGGTTGTGTGAATGAAACAATAACATAATACTAGCGAGGGCCGACCTCCAAGGCTAATGTAAGACTGTTGCTTGTGACTTTCAGCAAGGCTTGTACAACAAAGAGGGATGGGAATATTTGGCGTGGAGGAAATATACAGTGCAAGCTAAGAGGCAGGAATATATTGTATTCTAACACTACTACTACTACTACTTCCACTACTACTACTACTACTACTACTACTACTACTACTACTACTACTACTACAAACTACTACTACTAGTGGTAATATTACATAACCCCCTTTACTGCTACTACCGCATACAGTTACTATTACAACTACAATTTCTGCAACTGCAACTACATACATACACCATACACTCGCCATATACTCGTACATACACTCATACAAAGGCAACACATTTCAGTCACACGCTTTGAATGTGATAAAAAAAAATCTCAAGCTTCGATCTAACGTGGATTGACATTTATATAAGCTTAGTCCAATTTCAATAATCTAATGTATTACGTCAATGGTTTCACTCCACCTTCAGTACTCTTAGAACCAGGCTAATGAGAGAATCAGAAAAAAAACAAAACATTGCCAGAATACATTTAAAAACCACCACAGTTGTCTACAAGAGTAAAACCGTTCTCCTGACTTTTTACATACAACTCGGAAACACACATAAAAATCGGCTATTCTTTTACCGTTTTCTCTTCCCCGATAAAATAACAGGACTTGCTGCTTGATGTGTTTTGTTTCAGAAGTGCAAGGGAAAGGAGGAAGAGAATGCATTGGGGAGAGGGAGGAAGGATTCATGGAACAGTAGGGTGACATGATCCAGTGAGAGAGAGAGAGAGAGAGAGAGAGAGAGAGAGAGAGAGAGAGAGAGAGAGAGAGAGAGAGAGAGAGAGAGAGAGAGAGAGAGAGAGAGAGAGCGAGAGTGTGTGTGTTCAGGCTTCACGATGCCCACAAATCTCTCATGTTATTCTGTGTCGCTTTCTGGATCGCCACTCGTTACACACACACACACACACACACACACACACACACACACACACACACACACACACACACACACACACACAGGAGACAATGGCTGAAATGTTGCAGAAGCTTCACTATGAAAAAAAAAAAAACATCATTCATTACGTCTTTGATTTTTCGTTCTTAATTTTTTCTTACTGTCTTTCCTTTTAGCTGAAATATTAAAACCCATTGCAGATTATTTACACCAAAAAGCAAGATTAATATCAATCTCACACACACATTTTCACACTACATGCCTTCTGGAAAGCTACATTGTCACTCACACTCACACACACACACACACACACACACACACACACACACACACACACACACACACGACCTTCCCACGCCACACAATCACCACCACTACAGATGCACGAAGAAAATAACGTCAATAGCGGAAGGAAAATATATCTGGGTGTAAACAAGGCTACGAAAATCACCTAAAACATCTTCCTTTGACTTCATTTTGCATCCATGAAGGCCTTGACATCGATTTCCTTAATACCAGTTTATGGAATTCACCTTAAATTTCCTTTGGGGTTGTGATAATATTATGTAAGGAAGTCGTGTTAAGTTGTATCATCTGACGGCCAGATAGGAAAGTGTTGGAAAGGTGTAAAGCCATGCAAGAATCACCCGCTGATTACACTCTCGGTGGTAAACAAACCGCTTTTCGGTGACCTTGACTCTAGCAAGTTGTTATTGTTATCTCTCTCTCTCTCTCTCTCTCTCTCTCTCTCTCTCTCTCTCTCTCTCTCTCTCTCTCTCTCTCTCTCTCTCTCTCTCTCTCTCTGTGCTTAATATATACATGAATAAATAATACATTGTAATAATAAATGGAAAGAAATCCAGTATAAGTGAAACTACACGACCTGGACATAACGGGAAGGTAACAGACGCGTCACGGCCAAGGTTGTAAGGTGACGCAGTGTAAGGTTGATGTAAAATTGTTTAGAGGCGAACGTAATAACATGAAATTATTATGTTTTCAGACACACACACACAGACACACACACACATGCTGCCATAACACTAGCCTCGAAAGGATTAAAAAGCTATATGCACGAGGAGCTTCCGCTGGCAGCATGAGCCTCTCACTTAAAAAAGTCTAACCTACGCTACTAACGGGCAGAGGCCAACCATCTAAGGCCTCCATTAAGCCTACCGGCGCAACAGGTTACTGATAAAAAAAAGAGAGAAAAAGGGGCAGTCACAATATTATAATTTCACTAAAACAACTTAACAAACGAGTCAACGAGATAAGTATTTAATTTTGTCACATGGATTTAAAGGTTGTAATAGTTGTAGGTGTCCTCGTGTATTGTTGAAAATTACTACCATGGGGATAATGAGTTGTATTCAATGATTTCAACACTGTACAAACCAGCTCTCATACGTGTAATACATGCAGCATCGTCACACCTCATTAACTTTTACTGCTGCTGGTGCGTTGTGCGAGGATGATACCGAACTTGTTAAAAATCCATATCGGAGCTAAAGTGGCTAATTGGCTTATGGCTTATGATAAAAATGACCCTTGTCGCATGATGATGATTGAATATCCTGCTAAAGATTTAAGGAAATAACACGCGAGGAGCATTGTGTCTGTGTCTATAATTATCACATGCTGCCAGGCGTCGAAGCAGCAATGTGAGGCAGCTTTGAAATGCAATAAATGATTCCTGACTTTTCTCATTCGATTTTTTTTCTTACATTATAACCTGAGGATTCATTCAGCAATATTCTGCAAAACTGACTGCAACACTGACGACTTCTTATTGTTTCTGCATTTAAAAGTCTTCTATCACAGCCATATTTCTTAGATTTTCATTGTATATAACTGATGTTCGTTCAAATCATGCTAACGAAACAATTGAACTGTTAACGTCACAGCACTGAATCTCACACCTGGACAGTATTCAGCTGTTACATTGGTTATCTGTCTCTCACAAGGGACACACACACACACACACACACACACACACACACACACACACACACACACACACACACACACACACACACACACACACACACACACAGGCAGTGCTCGCATTCACAACAAGAGGGAGTGTTTGTTCATCCCTCCATGTCTGGTTACCATTGCTAAGCTGTCAACGCATCCACCTTGTGTTACTGCGATACAAACAAAACGTAGGGAGCCAGCCATTTCTCTCTCTCTCTCTCTCTCTCTCTCTCTCTCTCTCTCTCTCTCTCTCTCTCTCTCTCTCTCTCTCTCTCTCTCTCTCTCTCTCTCTCTCTCTCTCTCTCTCTCTCTCTCGTACACAATTCATCACGATATTTGAAAAGAAGGAAGTTAGGTATTCAAGACCATCACAACTTTCTTCTTTCTAAAGTTAAGACGAGAGGCGAAGATAAAAGGGCTGGATGGATAGCACTAGTATCAAAAAGTTTATATATAACAGTAACAAAACAAATAATAGTAATAATAATAATAATAATAATAATGATAATAATACTAATAATAGAGACCTTCAGAAGCCGAGAGATTGGGGTACGGAAGGCAGGGAAGATCTGAGAAGAGCTGGGACCACGGGAGTTGTGATTGATGACGGCTCTTTGGAGAGAGATGAGTGGCGGATTGAAGAAGGGCAGGGAAGATTGTGAGGATACGGAAAGGGGAAACGGAAAAGGAAAAAAAAATAAATGGCTAAGAAATGGTATAAATTTTTTGAGGCAAGACGTCTGATTAAGGGACTGAGATAAAATATGTAAGTTATCGGAGGTGAGAACTGGGATTTTTTTGTGGGGGGAGGGGAGGAGGAAGGAAAGGGATGAATGATAGAAATGAAGATATTAATACCACATCAAATCCATTAGTACAGCAGGAAAGTTAGACAAAAGAAAAGAAAATATAGACCATAACTGTACTGGCACTCACCAAGCTCCTCTATGCATTGCGTCACACTCTTGGAAGGGATCTGAAACGCCGACAAACAGACAGGCAAACAGACAGATAGATAGACAGGCAGGCATATAGACCCCTGTTTGGTTAGTGTTGACCCTCCGTCCCAGCGGCATCTAGGAATCCCCTTCGCTGTTTCTCCCAAGAGGACCCTCACCATGGACCCAGCCAGGATACTGCAGATCATCACCAACAGCACATGGATGGGTGAGTACGCCCATTCTTCACCCCCCCATCTCCCTCTCCCTCTCTCTCTCTCTCTCTCTCTCTCTCTCTCTCTCTCTCTCTCTCTCTCTCTCTCTCTCTCTCTCTCTCTCAAACCTGATAATATTTTAATGCTTGCTGAATCTCACTCCATTTTATTTCATCTCTATTTAATAATGCAATGGACTCAGTCTACGTGTTTTATATTCCTTTTCTGGCAATCATTCTTTTAAAAATATTTTATTTTTATTTTTTTTCCTTTTTGTTCCCTGGATAAGGCTTCCAGGATTTTTTATTACGTTTTTAAGTGTGTGTGTGTGTGTGTGTGTGTGTGTGTGTGTGTGTGTGTGTGTGTGTGTGTGTGTGTGTGTGTGTGTGTGTGTGTGTGTGTGTGTGTGTGTAAGGCCAATCATGTCCAGCTGCAGGCGCAATATTTAGTACAGAGACAAATATCTATTGTATAAATACCAAATATACAGTAGTTCTTGTGACGTGCATCATATATCAATCTGACACACGTCTTTTAACTCAGAAAAAATGTACTATAAATATAATCAGAATCAATCCATGTGAACATATAAACACCTAACTTCATAATCTTACTAAAAAACAAATCCTGTCTCAATACTTTTACACAACGATAATCACAATTAGTATTTACACATTTACACTCATTAGACTATTTAACCCACGAATCACGGCACCAACGAAATCATAATCATCGCTCGCATAACGGTAATCATAATTATTCTGAAGCAATATATTTCATTTTTACGTAAATTATTTCAGAGGTGTGTTTAAACATTCACTAAAAAAAAAAGAAGATTTAAAATACTAAATTGCGAGACTTTTCGGGTGAAGTAATAGAGGAAAAACAGAATCAGTTATATATTTTTCATTGTATTATAGTGAGTGACTGATGGAAAGAGGCAGGAACAAAGAAGATATATGAAGGAAGTAAAGGATAATGGTTAAGCAGTAGATGGACCATTATGAAGAGAGGGAGGAAGGAAGGAAAGTCAGGGAAGAAGGGAAAGAGAAGAATATAACTCGCTACCACAAAAGAGAGAGAGAGAGAGAGAGAGAGAGAGAGAGAGAGAGAGAGAGAGAGAGAGAGAGAGAGAGAGAGAGAGAGAGAGAGAGTGAGAGAGTGAGAGAGTGAGTGAGTGAGTGTGAGAGAGAGAGGATAGATGGGCAGCCTTTCAGAATAGATTCAGGTCGCACCGTACCTTGGGATCGTTGAAGAGATACGAGCCTGAGGATGGAGTGGGTGAGGAAGGGAGTGTGCAGGTGCATCACAAACACGAACAGATAAGAACAGAGGAAAATGTAAAGGTAAAAGGAAATTTGATCTCTTTTAGTTGAAAATATGATGTAAAATTTGGATAAAACTAAGTCAGAGATGCAACCAATCATGTCTTGAATTCAGATAATGTCAGGTAGAGTCAGGTGTCGTGAATAACAACAAGTGCAGTAATATACGGAATAACACAAACAAGGTGAGAAGGGAGAAACAGAAAATAAAACCTAGACAATGTAAAAAAAGAACAGTGATGTTAAAAGGTTGAAACTGAGACACACTTGGAAGCCACACGCGCATCGCCGCCACAATACCATCCCTGATATGTCTGCGTCATATTGGAGCAGAAGGTTACAAGCACGTCTTGTTTTCCTGATGGTGGCGCTGCAAGGTGTGGAAGAACCTGATGCAAATGCTGACAAAAACACGCACGAAAGTTGGGAGGGAAATGGATGTGCCTCTCTGTCTAGCTTTTACAGTCAAATGATTCTATATAGGAATATACTGGCGAATACTTTGCTTTTATTTCAATGCTGACATTCTATATTCACTGATATATATATATAATATATATAATATATATATATATATAATATATATATATATAGAGAGAGAGAGAGAGAGAGAGAGAGAGAGAGTATTCACTTGTATCAGGCAAGGCTTCCCTTTATTCTGGTTGTGTTGAAAGTGTTGGGTTCTTATCGCCGCGACTCACCGCCGAGCCTGCAGGTGACGAGTCTTTTCCGAAAGAGGCCTGGCCGTGGCACCTAGCGAGGTGGCCATCGATTCAGGCTGCTCTTCACGCCGGCACCAGGGAGAAAAGACATGTCGGTAGAATCGACAGTCAAGTTAGTCTTAAAGCCTTATCGACCTCATGATTTCCCTTCAACGCCCATCAGATGTCCGCTATCGAGTCTTCCCGCCAAAATACACCAGAACGCTACAAAAGGCGTGTCAAGCACATATGTGACCCGCAGCTGCCACTCACACGGACACACTGCAAACCATAACAGCAGCAGCCACCATATGGAGAGCCCGCTGCCCAACGCTGGCTTATGCTAACAGGCATATAAAAAACAGCGCGGCCTGGGTGTGAGGGTCGTTCACAGCCATGATGTATGTGCATTGCTAAGTACAGGACAGAGGCAGAGGGAACCATATCTCGGACGGCATGTTCCTTTAAGCCTGAGAGCCGTGTAGCTGTAGTGGTCCTTGTTCCTTACATGTAATTCTGAGCTGCGCAATCTCATCTCCGGCTTGGATTGTAAGTGGAAACTCATCAACTGAGATCACTTTAACTAAAATCTTGCTTTCGTTTCAGTAAGATTGTTTCCAGAAAGAGAAAGAGAGAGAGTTTGAGAGAGAGAGAGAGAGAGAGAGAGAGAGAGAGAGAGAGAGAGAGAGAGAGAGAGAGAGAGAGAGAGAGAGAGAGAGAGAGAGAGAGAGAGAGAGAGAGAGAGAGAGAGAGAGAGAGATCTTTTGTCTGTATGATATGCGGCCTTGATATGACATTCTTGAAAACTTATACACGAACTTATACAAAGAAGGCATTCAAACATTTCTCTAAATAATTTCATCCACTGAATAAAAATAACCCATCCTCAAAAAACGCCTTTACGAACATGCAGGTAACTTTCCTTAACTACGAAGACAAAACAGTGAAGAACAACATGATAAGCACACGTCCTATATTCTGGCCAGTCCCAACATCAACAATTTAGGAACATCGCATCGCGCCTGACCTTCCAGCTATAAATCAGAGGGTAAGGACGCCTCTATCTGGCTGAGGGAAAGCAATGGTTCAAGGAAAGCCGGCAAGAGGCTGGGCCCAATGGAGTGTAGTCTCAGTAAAGATGCAGCTCACACATCAGAGTCTCTACAGGCTTACGGCCGACTCGACCCCACTTGGGCGGGAGGTGGACAGGACAGGGAGTAAATCTTCAAGAAGTTGCGTGACCGGCGGGAGAAATGGAAAGTGTGAGAAAAGAGGAAAGTCTTTCCTAGCCTCTCCCCCCCCCCACACACCGCCCCGCCTCGCCCCGTCCCACACACACACACACGCACACGCGCACACACACACACGCACACACACACACCCACACACACACACACACACCAGGGTGATACTAACTTTTCCTCATATATGAAGTCGTAAATTTGATTTGTAAGCGTTACTCCGTTCCATTGATTCGCAGCACCACACGAAGAGCAACAAAGACACCAACGATAATTACTCAAACACAATGATTCCCAATGTAATAATCTAAAACATTAATGATTTATGCATTTGTTTCCTTAGTTCGTTGATGTCAATATCAGTAGAATATTAAGCCTTTTGAAAGCAACGAATCAAAGAAGGTTATTTCGTAAGCTGAAAACGTCGTCACAGTCAGACAAACCCTGCATTGGCAGTTTTCCGAGCCGAGCCATGCATCAACCCTGCACCCAAGCGACCACCGTTTGGAGCGCAATGTGGCGTCAAAATCTTTCCTGCACAATATAAATTGTTGTTGCTCACGCCCCATTAGTACGCCTGCACCTGAGTGTCCTCTCGCCACTTGATAATTTTTCCTATTCATCACATTAACTTGGCCATTCTTTGTTCTCCTCTTGAATCATCCCCTTCGCTCACCTGCACTTTAAACTGAAATCATGAATACAGAATATATGTTTTCTATTTTTTCCTTTAATGCAATGGCTGCTGCATCACTTTTTTTCTACAACGTTTTTACTGCTTGACGAGGTCACATCTTTTATATTTACTTTTCTGCCATCTTGAACTTGCTCCACCCTTTCGTTTTTTCCGGTCATGCACTTTCCACTCTCTCACACCACTTTCCGCCTCCATCCTTCAAGGTGACGCCTTGCCTCTCAGCCTCCTCCACGCACCATCATCTATGTCGATCTGGAGTGTTTCTCCTTCAGTGGTAAGCAAGACAACTTGTTTTCCTTTTACGAGCTGGTTCGTGAAACTGACAACACTATATAAAAATAAATACACGAACATCATATAATATGAGTGATATTATTGTTACTAGTAATACTATTACTATTATTATTATTATTATTATTATTATTATTATTATTATTATCATTAATCCTATTGTTAATCCTATTAATATTTTAGTCATTATTATTATTACTACTATTACGTGGTAGTGGTAGTGGTAGTAGTGTAGTAAAAGTAGTAATAGTAGTAGTGTCTTAATTTCTTAATAGTAACAGCAATAAAAACCTGTTTCTCGCGTCCTTCAATCCCTGTTACATGCACAGGAAGCGTGATGATCTACTCAGCTTTAATCCATCTTAAAGCATCGCTAAGACCCGTGTTCTCGAGCTCTGCCTGAGAAGCATACTCACGCCAGCATCAAGGTGGCTGTTCTGTTACCGACCCACGTGTACACAAATGCGAATGTGTTGATCTGTTGATAGTTATAGGGATTTTCTTAAACTTTGAGCCGATTCGAGTTATAAAAGGATTCCACATTCTGAAGAGATATACATTCCAATTCTTTTCGTTGTGTTTTCGTGTTCTTAAAAGTTGTATTTTATTTTGTTAACAGGAACCACGTATCATAGTGGTTATTCAGACTATCTCATTCACGGTAACCTGTTTATTGTGTACTATTGTTACAGTTATTTTTGTAGTTACATTAATAAGTTGTTGATAGAGTAGTTAGGAAAGTTGAAATATTAGATTACACCTAGCGTTGCAATATGTATAAAAAATAATAATAACTAAAATGATGAACTATACCATGAATCACACGAATACTTTTACAGCCGAAACCCGCACATAAATAATAAAAACATACGTAA
>JAPQNM010000046.1:11946336-11971336 GCA_029783475.1 Metacarcinus magister
AGTTTAATTAGTTGTATCAGATGCTGCAATGATATTTCCAATATCTCTAATAGCTTTCGAGAAAATGAGGAGGAAAGTCATGTTTTTAAATAAATATTAAGTTTAATTTTACTGCGTATTTGTTAGTCATAGAACAAATATTCATAATGACAGTTGTACAGTTTAATTAGGTGTATCAGATGCTGCAATGATATTTCCAATATCTCTAATAGCTTTCGGGAAAATGAGGAGGAAGTTCATGTTTTTAAATAAATATTAAGTTTCATTTTACTGCTTAATTATTAGTCATAGAAAAAATATTCATAATATCAGTTGTACAGTTGAATTAGGTCTATCAGATGCTGCAGTGATATTTCCAATATCTCTAATAGCTTTCGAGAAAATGAGGAGGAAAATCATGTTTTTATATATATATTAAGTTTCATTTTACTGCGTAATTATTAGTCATAGAACAAATATTCATAATGAGAGTTGTATAGTTTAATTAGGTATATCAGATGCTGCAATGATATTTCCAATATCTCTAATAGCTTTCGAGAAAATGAGGAGGAAAGTTATGTTTTTATATAAATATTAAGTTTCATTTTACTGCGTAATTATTAGCCATAGAACAAATATTCATAATATCAGTTGTACAGTTTAATTAGGTGTATCAGATGCTGCAATGATATTTCCAATATCTCTAATAGCTTTCGAGAAAATGAGGAGAAAAGTTATGTTTATATAGAAATATTAAGTTTCATTTTACTGAGTAATTATTAGTCATAGAACAAATATTCATAATGAGTGTTGTACAGTTTAATTAGGTGTATCAGATGCTGTAAATATATTTCCAATATCTCTAATAGCTTTCGAGAAAATTAGGAGGAAAGTCATGTTTTTATATAAATATAAAGTTTAATTTTACTGCGTAATTATTAGTCATAAAACAAATATTCATAATTTCAGTTTTACAGTTTAATTAGGTCTATCAGATGCTGCAGTGATATTTCCAATATCTCTAATAGCTTTCGAGAAAATGAGGAAATTCACTTTTTTATATAAATATTAAGTTTCATTTTACTGCGTAATTATTAGTCATAGAACAAATATTCATAATGACAGTTGTACAGTTTAATTAGGTGTATCAGATGCTGCAATCATATTTCCAATATCTCTAATAGCTTTCGGGAAAATGAGTAGGAAAGTCATGTTTTTATATAA
This sequence comes from Metacarcinus magister, assembly GCA_029783475.1. Taxonomy (NCBI): domain Eukaryota; kingdom Metazoa; phylum Arthropoda; class Malacostraca; order Decapoda; family Cancridae; genus Metacarcinus; species Metacarcinus magister. The sequence continues at coordinate 11,947,540 of JAPQNM010000046.1, forward strand.
ATATTAAGTTTCATTTTACTGCGTAATTATTAGTCATAGAAAAAATATTCATAATCACAGTTGTACGGTTTAATTAATTGTATCAGATGCTGCAATGATATTTCCAATATCTCTGATAGCTTTCGGGAAAAAGAGGAGGAAATTCATGTTTTTAAATAAATATTAAGTTTCATTTTACTGCGTAATTATTAGTCATAGAAAAAATATTCATAATATCAGTTGTAGAGTTTAATTAGGTGTATCAGCTGTTGCAATGATATTTCCAATATCTCTAATAGCTTTCGAGAAAATGAGGAGGAAAATCATGTTTTTAAATAAATATTAAGTTTCATTTTACTGCGTAATTATTAGTCATAGAACAAATATTCATAATATCAGTTGTACAGTTTAATTAGGTCTATCAGATGCTGCAATTATATTTCCAATATCTCTAATAGCTTTCGAGAAAATGACGAGGAAAGTCATGTTTTTATATAAAAATACGGTTTTATTTTACTGCGTAATTATTAGTCATAGAACAAATATTCATAATATCAGTTGTACAGTTGAATTAGGTGTTTCAGATGATGCAATGATATTTCCAATATCTCTAATAGCTTTCGAGAAAACGAGGAAGAAAGTAATTTAAAAAAAAGTAAAATTCAGTATTTATTAGTACCAGTGAAAATATTCATAATGACAGTAGTAGATTTTAATCAGGTCTATCAGATGCTGCAATGATATTTCCAATATATCTAATAGCTTTCGAGAAAATGAGGAGGAATGTCATGTTTTTATATATATATATATAGTTTCAATTTACTGCGTAATTATTAGTCATAGAACAAATATTCATAATGTCAGTTTTACAGTTTAATTAGGTCTATCAGATGCTGCAGTGATATTTCCAATATCTCTAATAGCTTTCGAGAAAATGAGGAGGAAAATCATGTTTTTATATAAATATTAAGTTTCATTTTACTGCGTAATTATTAGTCATATAACAAATATTCATAATCACAGTTGTACAGTTTAATTAGTTGTATCAGATGCTGCAATGATATTTTCAATATCTCTAATAGCTTTCGGGAAAATGAGTAGGAAAGTCATGTTTTTATATAAATATTAAGTTTCATTTTACTGCGTAATTATTAGTCATAGAAAAAATATTCATAATCACAGTTGTACGGTTTAATTAATTGTATCAGATGCTGCAATGATATTTCAAATATCTCTAATAGCTTTCGAGAAAATGAGGAGGAAAGTCATGTTTTTAAATAAATATTAAGTTTCATTTTACTGCGTAATTATTAGTCATAGAACAAATATTCATAATATCAGTTGTACAGTTTAATTAGGTCTATCAGATGCTGCAATTATATTTCCAGTATCTCTAATAGCTTTCGAGAAAATGACGAGGAAAGTCATGTTTTTATATAAAAATACGGTTTTATTTTACTGCGTAATTATTAGTCATAGAACAAATATTCATAATATCAGTTGTACAGTTGAATTAGGTGTATCAGATGATGCAATGATATTTCCAATATTTCTAATAGTATTCGAGAAAACGAGGAAGAAAATAATTTAAAAAAAAGTAAAATTCAGTATTTATTAGTACTAGTGAAAATATTCATAATGACAGTAGTAGATTTTAATCAGATCTATCAGATGCTGCAATGATATTTCCAATATCTCTAATAGCTTTCGAGAAAATGAGGAGGAATGTCATGTTTTTATATACATATATAGTGTCATTTTACTGCGTAATTATTATTCATACAACAAATATTCATAATGTCAGTTTTATAGTTTAATTAGGTCTATCAGATGCTGCAGTAATATTTCCAATATCTCTAATAGCTTTCGAGAAAATGAGGAGGAAAATCATGTTTTTATATAAATATTAAGTTTCATTTTACTGCGTAATTATTAGTCATAGAACAAATATTCATAATCACAGTTATATAGTTTAATTAGTTGTATCAGATGCTGCAATAATATTTCCAATATCTCTAATAGCTTTCGAGAAAATGAGGAGGAAAGTCATGTTTTTAAATAAATATTAAGTTTAATTTTACTGCGTATTTGTTAGTCATAGAACAAATATTCATAATGACAGTTGTACAGTTTAATTAGGTGTATCAGATGCTGCAATGATATTTCCAATATCTCTAATAGCTTTCGGGAAAATGAGGAGGAAGTTCTGTTTACAAAAAAATATTAAGTTTCATTTTACTGCTTAATTATTAGTCATAGAAAAAATATTCATAATATCAGTTATACAGTTGAATTAGGTGTATCAGCTTTTGCAATGGTATTTCCAATATCTCTAATAGCTTTCGAGAAAATGAGGAGGAAAGTCATGTTTTTAAATAAATATTAAGTTTCATTTTACTGCGTAATTATTAGTCATAGAACAAATATTCATAATGAGAGTTGTATAGTTTAATTAGGTATATCAGATGCTGCAATCATATTTCCAATATCTCTAATAGCTTTCGGGAAAATCAGTAGGAAAGTCATGTTTTTATATAAATATTAAGTTTCATTTTACTGCGTAATTATTAGTCATAGAAAAAATATTCATAATCACAGTTGTACGGTTTAATTAATTGTATCAGATGCTGCAATGATATTTCCAATATCTCTAATAGCTTTCGAGAAAATGAGGAGGAAAGTCATGTTTTAAAATAAATATTAAGTTTAATTTTACTGCGTAATTGTTAGTCATAGAACAAATATTCATAATGACAGTTGCACAGTTTAATTAGGTGTATCAGATGCTGCAATGATATTTCCAATATCTCTAATAGCTTTCGAGAAAATGAGGAGGAAAGTCATGTTTTTAAATAAATATTAAGTTTAATTTTACTGCGTATTTGTTAGTCATAGAACAAATATTCATAATGACAGTTGTACAGTTTAATTAGGTGTATCAGATGCTGCAATGATATTTCCAATATCTCTAATAGCTTTCGAGAAAATGAGGAGGAAAGTCATGTTTTTAAATAAATATTAAGTTTCATTTTACTGCGTAATTATTAGTCATAGAATAAATATTCATAATATAAGTTGTACAGTTTAATTAGGTCTATCAGATGCTGCAGTGATATTTCCAATATCTCTAATAGCTTTCGAGAAAATGAGGAGGAAATTCATGTTTTTATATAAATATTAAGTTTCATTTTACTGCGTAATTATTAGTCATAGAACAAATATTCATAATCACAGTTTTACAATTTAATTAGTTGTATCAGATGCTGCAATGATATTTCCAATATCTCTAATAGCTTTCGAGAAAATGAGGAGGAAAGTCATGTTTTTAAATAAATATTAAGTTTAATTTTACTGCGTAATTGTTAGTCATAGAACAAATATTCATAATGACAGTTGTACAGTTTAATTAGGTGTATCAGATGCTGCAATGATATTTCCAATATCTCTGATAGCTTTCGGGAAAATGAGGAGGAAATTCATGTTTTTAAATAAATATTAAGTTTCATTTTACTGCGTAATTTTTACTCACAGAAAAATATATTCATAATATCAGTTGTAGAGTTTAATTAGGTGTATCAGCTGTTGCAATGATATTTCCAATATCTCTAATAGCTTTCGAGAAAATGAGGAGGAAAGTCATGTTTTTAAATAAATATTAAGTTTCATTTTACTGCGTAATTATTAGTCATAGAACAAATATTCATAATATCAGTTGTACAGTTTAATTAGGTCTATCAGATGCTGCAATTATATTTCCAATATCTCTAATAGCTTGCGAGAAAATGACGAGGAAAGTCATGTTTTTATATAAAAATACGGTTTTATTTTACTGCGTAATTATTAGTCATAGAACAAATATTCATAATATCAGTTGTACCGTTGAATTAGGTGTTTCAGATGATGCAATGATATTTCCAATATCTCTAATAGCTTTCGAGAAAACGAGGAAGAAAGTAATTTAAAAAAAAGTAAAATTCAGTATTTATTAGTACTAGTGAAAATATTCATAATGACAGTAGTAGATTTTAATCAGGTCTATCAGATGCTGCAATGATATTTCCAATATCTCTAATAGCTTTCGAGAAAATGAGGAGGAATGTCATGTTTTTATATATATATATATAGTTTAAATTTACTGCGTAATTATTAGTCATAGAACAAATATTCATAATGTCAGTTTTACAGTTTAATTAGGTTTATCAGATGCTGCAGTGATATTTCCAATATCTCTAATAGCTTTCGAGAAAATGAGGAGGAAAATCATGTTTTTATATAAATATTAAGTTTCATTTTACTGCGTAATTATTAGTCATAGAACAAATATTCATAATCACAGTTGTACAGTTTAATTAGTTGTATCAGGTGCTGCAATGATATTTTCAATATCTCTAATAGCTTTCGGGAAAATGAGGAGGAAATTCATGTTTTTAAATAAATATTAAGTTTCATTTTACGGCGTAATTATTAGTCATAGAAAAAATATTCATAATATCAGTCGTAGAGTTTAATTAGGTGTATCAGCTGTTTCAATGATATTTCCAATATCTCTAATAGCTTTCGAGAAAATGAGGAGGAAAGTCATGTTTTTAAATAAATATTAAGTTTCATTTTACTGCGTAATTATTAGTCATAGAACAAATATTCATAAAATCAGTTGTACAGTTTAATTAGGTCTATCAGATGCTGCAGTGATATTTCCAATATCTCTAATAGCTTTCGAGAAAATGAGGAGGAAATTCATGTTTTTATATAAATATTAAGTTTCATTTTACTGCGTAATTATTAGTCATAGAACAAATATTCATAATGACAGTTGTACAGTTTAATTAGGTCTATCAGATGCTGCAGTGATATTTCCAATATCTCTAATAGCTTTCGAGAAAATGAGGAGGAAAATCATGTTTTTATATAAATATTAAGTTTCATTTTACTGTGTAATTATTAGTCATAGAACAAATATTCATAATCACAGTTGTACAGTTTAATTAGTTGTATCAGATGCTGCAATGATATTTCCAATATCTCTAATAGCTTTCGAGAAAATGAGGAGGAAAGTCATGTTTTTAAATAAATATTAAGCTTAATTTTACTGCGTAATTTTTAGTCATAGTAAAAATATTCATAATGACAGTTGTACAGTTTAATTAGGTTTATCAGATGCTGCAATCATATTTCCAATATCTCTAATAGCTTTCGGGAAAATGAGGAGGAAATTCATGTTTTTAAATAAATATTAAGTTTCATTTTACGGCCTAATTATTAGTCATAGAAAAAATATTCATAATATCAGTTGTAGAGTTTAATTAGGTGTATCAGCTGTTGCAATGATATTTCCAATATCTCTAATAGCTTTCGAGAAAATGAGGAGGAAAGTCATATTTTAAATAAATATTAAGTTTCATTTTACTGCGTAATTATTAGTCATAGAACAAATATTCATAATATCAGTTGTACAGTTTAATTAGGTCTATCAGATGCTGCAATTATATTTCCAATATCTCTAATAGCTTTCGAGAAAATGAAGAGGAAAGTCATGTTTTTATATAAAAATACGGTTTTATTTTACTGTGTAATTATTAGTCATAGAACAAATATTCATAATATCAGTTATACAGTTGAATTAGGTGTATCAGATGATGCAATGATATTTCCAATATCTCTAATAGCTTTCGAGAAAACGAGGAAAAAAGTAATTTAAAAAAAAGTAAAATTCAGTATTTATTAGTATTAGGGAAAATATTCATAATGACAGTAATAGATTTTAATCAGGTCTATCAGATGCTGCAATGACATTTCCAATATCTCTAATAGCTTTCGAGAAAATGAGGAGGAATGTCATGTTTTTATGTACATATATAGTTTCATTTTACTGCGTAATTATTAGTCATAGAAGAAATATTCATAATGTCAGTTTTACAGTTTAATTAGGTCTATCAGATGCTGCAGTGATATTTCCAATATCTCTAATAGCTTTCGAGAAAATGAGGAGGAAAATCATCTTTTTATATATATATATTAAGTTTCATTTTACAGCGTAATTATTAGTCATAGAACAAATATTCATAATCACAGTTGTACAGTTTAATTAGTTGTATCAGATGCTGCAATGATATTTCCAATATCTCTAATAGCTTTCGAGAAAATGAGGAGGAAAGTCATGTTTTTAAATAAATATTAAGTTTAATTTTACTGCGTAATTGTTAGTCATAGAACAAATATTCATAATGACAGTTGTACAGTTTAATTAGGTGTATCAGATGCTGCAATGATATTTCCAATATCTCTAATAGCTTTCGGGAAAATGAGGAGGAAATTCATGTTTTTAAATAAATATATTAAGTTTCATTTTACTGCGTAATTATTAGTCATAGAACAAATATTCATAATGACAGTTGTACAGTTTAATTAGGTCTATTAGATGCTGCAATAATATTTCCAATATCTCTAATAGTTTTCGGGAAAAAGAGGAGGAAATCATGTTTTTATATAAATATTAAGTTTCATTTTACTGCGTAATTATTAGTCATAAAACAAATATTCATAATGACAGTTGTACAGTTTAATTAGGTGTATCAGATGCTGCAATGATATTTCCAATATTTCCAATATTTTCAATATCCAATATCTAATGCTAGCTAGAAGAGCCCGTCGCTGACGGCCGACGGAGCGACGGTTATATTTTGCTGCCGGTGGTGTTGCCAAACCGCATTTATCGTACCATAAAATTATCTATTGAATATCACATAAATACTCATAAGAACGGTAATTCTGATACATAAGACAATAGAAATTTGTAAATAATGATAAAAGTTGTTACACTGGCCTATATACATCATATGTATATGCATGGGAATGATATAAAGATCTTGTCACAGACGTCGTGCCGCAAACACAGGAGAGGGAGACGCTGCTGGCACATACGGTGTGCCGCAAGAACTGAATGGGTTAAGAACAGATTACCTAGTTTGAACCCTAGGATCTGTGTGGTATATCTTTCTATGTATGTATGTATGTATGTATGTATCTCTCTCTCTCTCTCTCTCTCTCTCGCTCTCTCTCTCGCTCTCGCTCTCGCTCTCTCTCTCTCTCTCTCTCTCTCTCTCTCTCTCTCTCTCTCTCTCTCTCTCTCTCTGTGTGCTAGAAACTCTTCGCTAGTCGTTTCTTTACTGATATTGACGTAACTTACATGAGATCCATTAAAAGTAGCTACACATGCAATCTTGTCACCTCTTAAAACCAAATGCTAGCTCCTACGACCACTCTGAGTTGGTAACAGTTTATCCAACCCCAGTCACATGCAAATAAACTTGATATAAATAATACAAGGTACACCAACATATTCCTCCATGTTATCATATGAAGCATAACAGAAGTAATAAGATTTTATAACAATATCACAAATGGTAATTATCTCTAACGTGGCTTTAAAACATTTACAGCAACAATTTTTTTTGTCTACCTCCTCTATGCTAGTAAATCTTCCACCCTTGTGTTTAGATGTCTGGTTTTGGAGGGGAAATGGGCGCGATCAGGAAATAGGTTGGATAAGTGATGGGGAATGGCAGTCATGTTGAAAACTACGTAATTCTTTGCTGTGAAAAAAGATTATACCATGGAAAGTATAGTGTGTTTGTAAAGGTGGGATCTCGCGTAATGCGTCTAAATATTAATGTGATAAATTTGATTAGCTGTGACTTTGTGTTGTTATTAACTTATAAACAACAGTATCAAAGCGATGATGTGAATGAATAACGTTGTTTTGTTATGAATAAATTATTTCCGTTCACACTATGTAGATTTATGTATATTCTTATAATTTTAAACTACATCTCTTAAAAAAAAAAAAATAGATATAGATTAATAATTTTTTGCTTAAATGACTAATTAGATAAATGGACTTGTAAATATAGGTACGGTATTTTCCTTAAAAAAGATTATTGCGCAGCTATATTTCTTAAACCTAAAAAGATATCACATACACACTGTGACTGACATTTGATAGTGGAGCCAACAATTACTGGAATGTGAGGATCAACTGTCAGTCGTTTGATCTCCACCCTAGGCTCTGAAACACTTATCTGCAATCTGTGTATTGTCGCGACTAATATACCCAATTCAATCATCTTTTTTTACATGCAAATTATAGCATCAGCGCAGTGGTATCATTACGAGAAATAATGTTAAATTTTCCACATCTCTAATAGCATGATCTTACCTCAACATTACCTCAACCATTATTACACTCGGATTATATACAACTCTGTCGGGAAATAAACATGTTCTACCACAAAACATAACAGAAATGTGTACAGTGCTGAACGATGTGACATTTCAACAAGCAAGATGTGAACAAACGATAATTTGTTTGTGATCGCGAAGACTAAAACGCTTTTACCGACATATTGTATATTCAGAAGAAAAAAAAAATTTCTTCTAAAAAGTCCACACATTGCAGCGCAGTTATCGGTGTCTGCTCATGACAGCAACTTTAAGATACACAATTCAGGACACCAAGAGCGTCAATATCGGACAAACACACTTTCTTCCCCGAGAGCATTGCGTCCTGCTTGCCTCAACACAATATCCACTTTGGACTTAATCTTTTCAACCTCGAGGGGAAACAAGTTAAAAACAAACACATCATTTCGTTTAAATTCTGCACCTGATCGAGTTTCATATTTTTACTTAGAAGATTCACCGCAAGGATACACGAGAATTTCAGAGACACCAGAGAGAAAGACAAAGCAGAATATAAGAGTGTCACACCTCACATGGGACGACTATCTTCTTCCAAGTATCATTAGCAATAATAGAAAGTGGAAATAAAACTATAAAAAAGAAACGACAATTGTTTATCGTCCACAATAAAAAGAGAACCACTTAAATGTGTTCCGCCATAAGACATAACGTTAATTTTATAAACTTTTTCCAGTCTTGTCATTAGTAACGTAAGAATCAACCTACATCGCCACTAATACATAATAAGGAGCCACGGGACACATATAACCTGTAATCCATGCAATTCAAGAAAAATCATAAAAAAAGAGCAATCAACATTTTAAAAGAAAGACCATTTTGTTTTACTCGTTGCTCATTTCAATAACTTTTTTTTTCCGCCGGTCGTTTCCATGATAATCAAATGTTCAACACAAATCACTGAGTCTGGCGTTCAAATGCTGTCCAAATACACGTGACTCGTTCGCTTTGTATGGTGAGTGAGGTGCGTGTCTTGCTGGTGTAATGAGTGTGATGGTTCTCCATGCACATTTACATCTGAAGGGGCGCAAAATTATTCTTCTCATTAATACGTTTCTCCTTTCCTCTTAACTTCTCTCCAGTTTCCTAATTCTCGCCCTAGTGCTGTAGTACATGATTATTATAATGTGTCTTCATTATCACGGAAACAAACTGCTCTAATGGAATTCTAGGATGCATTTTTTTTTCTCTCTCTCTCTCTCTCTCGAGATTTAAGACTATTAGGAAGGTAATTTACACAGCAACGAATGAATCAACAGCAAATCAGAAAAGCCACAACTATGTACGAATACTAAAAATATATGATTTTCTACCATTTAACCTTCTCTAAACTAACAGTTATTATTCTTTAAAAAAAAAAAATTCGTAATGGCAATAGAAACAGACATAAAGCTGACTGAATTAAATCAGGTGACGAAAAGACTAAATGCTTTTTTTTTCTTCTAGAGTATATAATTCACACGTGTGGAAAAGAGTGGACGGTGAAAAAAGGTAAACTATATATTTTTAATCCTTTATTCTGGACAACTTGGTTTTTGTTCATGTATAGTCAAGGCAAAGTGCAGCGAAGTGTCATAACAATACCAAACAAATACCAAACAAAGGACAACCTATACTTAGTTATTGATATGTATTATATAAGGTTGCACATATTTTTTTATGCATAAGGAAATAAGGAAATTTTCCATTAATGATATAGCAAACATTCCAGTGGCCATCAAAGGAGCAGGTAACTACTTGTAACAATGTAGTGATCGAAAAGACATGTTTTCCACATTAATTTACTTTTTATTCGCTCGCGTAACTCATCTTGAAAAACAAAATGCATCCCAGTTATTTTTCAAACTATTCTAACAGTTAACTGATTTAAGAGTACTTCAAAACAGTGATAAATGGGTTTTATGATGGCAGAGCTGAAACATTTGCACATCTTTTCTGAAAGTCTCAATAATTTGAGGGGGAAATATATATATATATATATATATATATATATATATATATATATATATATATATATATATATATATATATATATATATATGAAAATTATATGCTATGTAAGTAAGATTTGTCTGCCTACCTTATTAAAATACACAATACGAATAGTTTGCACATTACAAAAGAAACGCGAAATGTTAGCTGCGGGAAGGAGTGTAATCTCATTACTACTGCGTTTATTAAACCTGGTAAAGGATTAAATTGCAAGGTCTGCCCTCACCATCCTCCAACTTTAGGCTGCACGTGTCCCATCAGCACTTTAAAGTCTGAGTCTTGGGATGCTCACGCCAACCCCATCCATGCCTACCCTCCACCCCTTCATCCCAACGCTGCCTCCCTCTTGTCTCCTCTCCATCCCACCATCACTCCACTCAAGGGTATAAAGATTGACCTTGGCTCCACCTACGCCAGTCAAACACACACACACACACACACACACACACACACACACACACACACACACACACACACACACACACACACCTATTACACGCCCACAAGTCCCACTGGTAATATCGCCCACCTGTCCCCAGTCTCCTCTATCCGTTCCCTCAATAGTTTACCCAGAGACACCACCCTCCCTTTGACGCCTCCTCCCTCCTCCCATCCCATCCCATCCTATCTCTCCCCTTCCCTTCCTTCGCCGCGTAGCATACCATGGATGGCTCACCTCGATGCACGCACCCCCACGCGGAGGCTCTTCATCCCTGAACCCGAAGTAAACAATTATTTCGTCGTGTTTCCAAGGTGAAGATCTGAATTTTATCTCTTTTTCATAGTGCATCTTATATTACCCTCTTGATTTTTTTTTTTCAGCGTCCTGGGAATGTAGAATACAGAGAGACATATATGAAGAAGAAAAAAACCGGCAAAACTTTCTTATATTTACGTTTATCGCCAGAGTGTGTGTGAATTATGAAGAGAGAGAGAGAGAGAGAGAGAGAGAGAGAGAGAGAGAGAGAGAGAGAGAGAGAGAGAGAGAGAGAGAGAGAGAGAGAGAGAGAGAGAGAGAGAGAGAGAAAGCAGGTAAGGGTGCCAAGGTGCTGGACAAGACATTACACCTACTGAGAGAGGGGAGGCTAGTGTGTTTGTATAATCAAGTTGAAAATATTAATACAATTCCGTACTAAATGTATAGGCTATCTGTTGCAATACAAGGCAAATTAATACATACATGAACTAAAAACAAATGTATAACTCATCTATTTTCTTATGAATTGTCTGCGGAAAGTAAGGGATGGAAAGAGTATTATTTAAGTAGAGTACAGACCAGAGTCATTGTTTTATCCTTCCTCTGCCACTCTCTCACACACACACACACTCTTTTTAACACACTTTCTTTCTTAACCTTTTCGCCTCATTTCCTCCATCTCTCGACTCTGCTACCATCATTTCTTCTTCCCCACATCTACGAAACCTTAAGAAATCCTCTCCTCAGCTTCACATTTCAAGGGTTCTCTTCCACCTCGTCCCTTCCTTTCCCTCACCACCATCACTTTTTCACAGCTCCTTCTTTCTTTCCTTCCTCGTTTCTACTCCAAGTCAGTGCAGAGAACCAACACACATGATGTATTTATTTATTCATTTATATATTTTTTTTTTGCATGTGAACTTGACTACACACGAGCTGTCAAAGTGCGTGCATAGAACATTGAGTTTATTTTTTCATAGTTCATCACTTTCCCACTTTTTATTTTATTTCCGTGACCCAGGATATTCTGCAAAGATAGAGATGCATTTTCCTAACTTCTTTCAATGTATAAATTTCAACCATCAGTGAATAAATGTTTTATTGCTTGGGGTCACGTGACAACAGCCTGCGTTATCTCTCTCTCTCTCTCTCTCTCTCTCTCTCTCTCTCTCTCTCTCTCTCTCTCTCTCTCTCTCTCTCTCTCTCTCTCTCTCTCTCTCTCTCTCTCTTTCTCTCTCATGATATGCTGGGACCACAAAGAGCCACCCATGACACACCTTCCTCATAACAGGCATCTTGATTACCTGCTGAAGGAACTCTTGAAAAACTGTTTATTATTTTCAAGGCCAAACTATTGCCGTCATACGTTAGTTGGTCTCGCATTCAGCCTCTTTTCTTCCTTCACGTCTCCTTTGTGTGATGACAGAGGACACCATGCCACCACTCCTCCTCAGTCACGCCCTCACGTCACCTTCATCACCTTCCCTTTACAGAGCCAGCGTTCTATCCGCCATCTTCCTCCTACCACTTCTCCTCTGCCCTCATTAAGGCTCTCACTACCTCCCCTTTTTCTACCTTCCTTCGTTCCTTCCCTCTTCTCCACCTTTTCCCTGCTTGATTTATTCCTGATCTTACTCTCACTTTCCGACTCGCCTCATTTCATTCCATTTGTTTTTTTATTATCTTCCTTCTTTTATATATTTTTCTATCCCCCATTTCTTCCTATCCACTTCAGTTCTTTCACTTCTCTATTTCCTCCCTTTCGTATATTCTATTCTCCTCCCTTCCCCTCCCCGCTTCCCTTCATATTTATTTCATCCACCTCCCCACCCCTTTACCTACCCTTCTCCCCTTCCTTTTCTGCCTCCCTATCTACCCTCCCTTCCCTACAGAAAATGTTTGAAGGACCTGTAGGGCGGGGAGGTCAAAAAGAATCCTTATATGAAAGATTCAAAACGAGTCTTTCAACCCACCAATATTTTTCCTCCTCTTCTACCTCCTCCACCTCCTCCTCCTCCTCCTCCTCCTCTCGTTCAGGCAACATCTGTGATATCTTTTTCTCAAGATATATTTCAGCTCGGATGCTTCAAGGCGAATTCTCCCATTTTAGACAACACAAGCATATCCACATCCGCGCACCCACGCATCCCAACTCAACTCAACACACATAACCTTGAGGCCTTGACTAAGTTTTATTTTTCCAATAGAAACCTTTTGTATTTTTGATATGTGTTGGGGGTCAGGGGAGTGGAATTAACTTTTTTTTTATATGAAAACCAACTTTGCTATCTCTCTCTCTTTTTCAGGGTATGTAAGAATAATAAATGGTTGGAGGCTTTCAGCACCTTAACAGCGGAGAGTAATAAACCTATATTTTCCAACCCTTCCTCTGCTTTTGTCTTTGTCTCACGGAACTGCCTCCCTAACATACACGCCTCGTACACATCTATACTTTACGGGATTTGTGTCATAACTCCTGGGAAAAATATACAAAAGAAAAGTCAAAATAGATAATGTGAAAACTACAGCAATGGCAATACAAAATAAGAGTCGTAAACATCAATGCAAAACGAAATATAGGAGCGAAACAAGGGAATTAAATAAGGGAGGAATGAAAGAAAATAGCAGGAAGGAAAGAGTTGTTAAAAAAATAGGAAATGATACCTGGAAGAGGAAGGAAGGAAAGACGAGTGAAATGAAAGAGAATTAGACATGAGATGGACGTGGTGAAAGGGACGAAGAGGCAGAGTAATGAAGACGATGGCTGAGAGAGAGAGAGAGAGAGAGAGAGAGAGAGAGAGAGAGAGAGAGAGAGAGAGAGAGAGAGAGAGAGAGAGAGAGAGAGAGAGAGAGAGAGTGCTGAAAAGTAAGAATAAAATAAAATAAAAGAATTAAAAGAAAAGAAAGGTATGCAATCAAGAATTTATATATATATAAAAAAAAAAGTAGAAAGGGTGAGAGAAGTGAGTTAGAGACACCACGGGAAAACTTACTCATACACTTTTCATTCCGTAAAAGGAAAACATTGTTCTATACTTTTACAACACGAAAATTCAACACTTTTGGGAGAGAAATGCGTGAAGATTAATACTGGTTAAAAAAAAAAAAGGAAAATATTTAGGGTAGAAGACTTAATAGAACGCAATTGTGTGTATGTATGTGTGTGTGTGTGTATGTGTGTTATTACCTTTATCATAATTAGTTCCCTTCTCCTCGCACATGCCTCTTATTGGACATTACAAGAGAGAGTAAAGATGTGTTAAGTATTTTTTATCTCAACTAACCCTGCCAGAACACCAATCTTGCTGCAACATTACCCCTTGTCACACCACCAACCCCTGCCACACTCATACCCCTCCTCCCTGTAACACCACCAACTCCTGCCACACTTATACCACCACACCCTGTCACAACCACTACTTTTAACACATCATCACCTCTGTCATAACATCATTCAAACCGTAACACCAACCTTGTCACAACCTCAATCTTAACACATCATCCATACCACGCTGTAACAACCAGGTAGATTATTTAAACCTGTAACAACTCATTAAAACTACACTCAAACAAACACACACACACACACACACACACACATATATATATACAATTAATAAATCCTCTTCGTTAAAAATTGAAGGCTAAAGTGCCAATTTTTGTTTCACTGTTTTAATATTTTGTTTGTATTTCCACCATCAGGTCATATACAAAGATTACCTTCCGCCTACAAATAAAACTCTTCAAATAAAATATATATCAAACGTATATTCCTCTTTTTTTTCTTTTTTACTTTTATTATCCCTACAATTCTCTCCATCAGCATAATGAGGTCGAGATTTCCTTGTACGAGTGAGTTTAATTGAGCAGAGTGGAAGTCAAGGATTATGTGGTAATGAACGTGCTAATGACATGAAACACTGGTCGAGTTAATGGTCAGTGAAGATGATGAGGGTGGACGGAAGCTGTAACAAGGGGAAATGACCTCATGACCTCTCTCTCCCTCTCCCTCTCTCTCTCTCTCTCTCTCTCTCTCTCTCTCTCTCTCTCTCTCTCTCTCTCTCTCTCTCGTGCATGCAAATACTTTCCTCTCCTCTCCCCCAACACAGGGTCGTATATATAACACTACTATCTCAATAATCTAAGCTAGGGTGCAATGTAGATGAACCGATGCTATATATTCAATACATCTTACAGTAGCTACCTAGTTAAGCGACCTCCCCTTCTGCCTACTAGTTTGCAGCAGTAGGGAAGCGAGGGCGTGGCGTTACACCTTCACTTGGGCTGAACAGGAAGTCCCACAGGAGAGGAAGGTACGGCCAGGTAGCGATACAGACTCGTAAATACGGTGGGGTCGGATCTCGTCTCCCTGAGTGTGTGTGTGTGTGTGTGTGTGTGTGTGTGTGTGTGTGTGTGTGTGTGTGTGTGTGTGTGTGTGTGTGTGTGTGTGTGTGTGTGTGTTATTTATCTTGTATACCGAAATTACATTAATCAGAATAAAAGTAATTATATGCAAAACATAGTAGTAGGTTAGCTCATGGCAATAAAAATGTAAAGGAAATGCTTTCATATTTCAGCGCAGGAAACAAAGTATATTTTGTAAATAATGGAATTTAATATACATTTGCAGTTGGCATATATTTTTATGCATTTATGTTTCTTTATAACCGTAGGATTTTTTTTTTTTTATAGCAATGAGGAAATACAAACTGCACTGGCCATCACACAGGAGGAACCATTGATATATTAGGTTACTGGGAAGCTTAAAATGCAAGCTCTATTAGGGGTGGTCACTTAATTGGCTACTTTTGTTTGAACTATTAATGAGTTCACGATTTTTAAATGTTTTTCTCTACTAATGTGAAAATAACGCAACGAAAATACGAGGACGAACAATGCTGCAACTAGAAACGTGATTCATCCATACAATAGTCTCTCTCTCTCTCTCTCATCTCATTTATCTTTTTATATAACTATATATACATATTTATATATATATATATATATATATATATATATATATATATATATATATATATATATATATATACATCTACAGCTGACATTACATTTTTTAATGTAAGAAGAAAAAAGAAATATGTTGAATAATGTAAAATGTAGACTTTGTAAAAAACTGAAACATTAGTAGAATAAGAGTAATAATAATAATAATAATAATAATAATAATAATAATAATAATAATAATAATAATAATAATCATGATAATAATAATAATAATAATAATAATAATATCAATGTAATACATATAATGATAATAATAATAATCATCATGATAATAATTTGATGAAAGTAATTAGGAAACTGACATAAAGGAAGGGATATAAGCGTGCTGGGGACACATAAAAGGCAATGAAGGAGAACAAAAAGAGAGAAAAGAGAGAGCAGGAAAACAAGAGAGAAAAAGGGAGAGGGAAAAAAGAAAGAAAGATGACAGAAGGAGGAGGTAATTTGAGTCTCGTTGTATTGTTGTGAAGCAAACAAAACATCCTTTGTCGTCACACCTGCTGGCAATCAATGTCTAATTATCATGATCATGGAAGTAAAATTAATTCAAATCAATACACATTTCACTCCCAAACAACGGTGTCAAAAGATAATTAGAAAAAAAAACATCAAGTGAATAGTTTACGATTTTTTCAAGGAAGGAAGGAAGGAAGGTTATTGACGTTCTGTAATTTTTCTGTTTTTCACTTTAATATTTTCGTGTTTTTTTATTTCCTGGATTGTGCTGTCATCTTTATTAATTCCATAAAACTCAACATACCTTTCATTCCGTTCACTACGTTCCAACACCATCTATTCCTTCCCTAATATTTCCGCATTCATGATTATACTCTCTCATCTCTCTCTCTCTCTCTCTCTCTCTCTCTCTCTCTCTCTCTCTCTCTCTCTCTCTCTCTCTCTCTCTCTCTCTCTCTCTCTCTCTCTCTCTCTCTATGTTCGAGAAATAATAGTCTAACTCTTCCTTTTCCTTACATTGCTTCTATAATACAATTCATACACACTCAAGGCCTCTCATCACTTTTCCATATGCAGTAATAATTTTCTTAATATGATATGAATTTCAAGACTTCCTTTTCAGCAGTCGTGTTTCCTGCCGCTTCATTTTCATTATCTCGCCCTCCCACTCGCTAGATTTTTCCATTCCCTTAATTCTCCTTTATTCAGCAATTCCCTCGGTATCAGACACTTATTTAGAGTCCGTGTACGACTTCTCTTTAATGTTGCATGATAGTACGTAGCGCTGTGAAGACAAAACACACGAAATAATGAGAAGCAAAAGTCTAGGGAGTCGTGCGCCATCTTCCCTGCGTCAACTTTTAGTCATTTTATGTGGAGAGTGACTCGTTCGTTGCCTGATGAGAGAGATAAGAAGTAATGGCTCAGGGGGCTTCTATTCTAATTTAATGATGCGACGAAACTTTTTTTTTAGGGAGAAACAAAGTATTAAGTAGTAATTGGTCTTTAAAGAACCTTCCCCCGCAGTGTGGATCTTGATTTTTCACAATACACAAAGTCAGAAGTGATTAGGAAGGGATGGACTCTGATTGGACGAAGTGATTAGGTCTGAAGGTTTAACGAAATGGTATTAATTGTGATTTGGTTTACAATCAGAGCCGGCAACTGGAGATTAAGAAGTAACGAAGTCTTACACGCGCGATAGAAAAATGTTGGTGTGGGATGGGAAGGGTGGGAGGAGAGGGAGAAGATTCTGTAATTGACTTGGACCTCGTGACGCCGCTATACATTATCTTCATTAGTAAAAATAAGACTTCAAATGTTCAAAGCACGCTCGCCTTCTGTTGTGTGTGTTTCCTCCGCCTATTCATTCCTCCTTTTCATAAATATTAATCAGTTGGATACAAGTCTTGCGATGTACATTAGCACACACTTAAATAATCATTCTATGTATGTCCTTGGTTGAGTTATGGATGCGTTTTGGTCTATGGGTGAATGAATAAGTAATGAATGCACGCCTCTATGTTAACACGGTATGTGTATGATTAATTAATTTGTCTATCCTGTATGATTTATATGTGTATATATGTATGCATGTAGTAACGTTGGGCAGGAGAATCTAACACTAAGTACAACTATTTATTTCATTATATATTTATAAGATTAATCAACATACCATCGCTGCCTTTCTTTTCTTAGCCAAGTTACCGGAAAGAATGGATAAGGGTAAGCTAGAAAGAAAAGTGGGAGATTCAACAAGCTTAAATAAACGAAGAGGTAATTTGCAACAGTTGTTAAGTTAAGTAAGCTCTAAATAATTAAAGGGTGGAGAAAAAAAGTAAGCAGTTTTAATTGAGGTGAAAAAGTATGGAAAGTGAGAAGACCCATCAGATACAATGAAAGATTACATCATAAAGAGGGAGTGAGAGGACTCATAACCTCTGCATTCGTAATCTTTTCTCCTCACCCGAAGGTGGTGCATTACTATTACATCTGGTAGTGGCGGTGGCAGACCAACTCCTAATGAAGAACGGTAGGGAGGCATTAAGAATATATACTGTATGTCCTCACTTGATCTCACCTCTGTTATTTATTATTAATGTCTACCTTAGGACATAAATCATATGATATACTTGGAGGCGATGAGACAGATGCTAGATCACCCTTTCTGAAGATACAAAATAATAAAAAGAAAGGTGGGGGAGTATTGTTATTTCGTCTTTGGTGTTTGCGACTCTTCACGTGGTACTCTTTCCATTCTCTTGGTTATCGCCGTCAAACTCTTCCAGAAAGTGCTCCCTTTCCTTTCTTCCCAACTCACTTCCTTCACTCACTTCCACTTCGCCTGAAAGCTATCGTTCCATCCTCCCCTCGAGATGCCTTTCTTCCTTTTCCACTTACTCCCATCCTCCGTTTTCTGTCCTCGATCATCCTTTCTCCTTTACTCTACAATTCCTCAGCCTATAACACAACAGGTGCCCCGGGGACGACAGCCTTCCCTAAAACTTTCATGGAATCCACCCAGTGTTACCAATAGACGCACCCACGCACCAGTGTGTCGACAGGCGAAGGGTGCACAGGGATGGGCTGCCAATACTGTGACATGGAACGGTACAGAACATTTATTTATTTTCTCATACACACTTGCAAACGGTGAACTTTTATAATTGTGGTACCGACTCATTTTTTACTAGTATTTTTTTTCAATAAAGGTAAAATGAAAAGCAAGTTAGTATGCCCTGATACCCTTCTACCTTAAAAAATAAATAAATAAATACAATAAAAAATAAAAAATCAAGCCAATTTTTCCTACCAGCTCTAACTCTCGCTCACCCCATGTTGTGCACCGGTGAGGGCGCCGACCCATGATTAAACCTCAGCCTCGGAACTTCACCTCTAAACTCTCCTCCATCTTTCCCCCCCATCCCTAGGTAGTCTCCGATGTTTATTGGCACAATTAACTTTCCCTCCCCGTCCCCTGTGGCGGGCATGGTTGGGGTTGAAGAGTGGTGCATCGCTTTAAGCAGGTCATCTCACCAATTATTACTCTTTTTAAAGCATGAACTCGTGCCAGAACTAACTTTGAAACACCAAATAATTAATAAAAGTATAGTAATTTTTTATTTTTATTTGTTCACGTGGCATATGCTCGACATGGCAGATTAAACTAATTTCATCTTCAGGTATTTAATTTTTTTTTCATCAAAGTTAAGAAAACTTTATGTTGAAGGAAATTTGCTTATAATCTGATAATTCAATGTACCTACATCATATACTTTTACTTTTCCCATTCGCATTTTAACGATCAAATGCTGAAATTTATTAAATCATAAATCTCCTTTATTCTGCGGCATACTACATCGCTACAGTAAGACCTAACACATATCACTCGGCATGTTTTCCCATAAACCATCCAGACAGTTATGTACAACCCAAATACAGAGTGCATGGCCCGCAGTAGTGATGCACCGTGGATGTTATATGAAAAAAGTAACACCGTAAATTTTAAAAAAGTAATATTTTAAATCAGTTTTTTTTTTTTTTTTTTTTTTAGCAATGAAGCTGACGTAGCATTCTCCGTATGTTAATTAAAATAACAAAAAAACTAAATGTAAGAAAATCAATTAACAATATACTTATTTTTTTCTTAAATGAAAAAAGTCCAACTGTGCTTTACAACAATTTTCACAACCATACCTTGTGGCACCGAAGCAAAAAATCTATTCAATTACGGACTTCATGGAAGGAATTAAATCTCGTGCAATATTGCATTTCTTTTACTACAATGAGACAACTTTTACTAGAGCACCTTTTAAAACCAATAACTTACTTTTTGATACACTGAAAATAACATTATGTGAGTCATTAGCCACGCGTGTTTCCAATCGATGATGACAAATGGACGAGAAAAACTACCACACATTTTTTCTCCCTCTCCTATGAGGTATATTTGGAAATGAAAAAACGGAAAGATTGGTGACAGCGCTTAATTGCAATTCGAAGTGGAATCTCACTAAATAAAACGGTTCTTCTCGTCCTTTCTCCTTAAGCCAATGATACGAGTCTCTGATCCTCACAATAATTGAAGTGTTACGAGCCAACGTTCACGGCCAAAATGGTACCACAGTAAGGTGTCACAGCCGCTGAAATCAATCACAGTGCGGACGAAAATATGTTAGACAGAAAGAGAAAATGTTTGCCTCTTCGTGTGGATCCTTGGTACTCAATATTGTGTGTGTGCTTGAAATGTGTTATGAAATTCTTTCTTTTTTTCGATTTTCTATAAATGCTTCCCATAAAAAGTTAATATTTATTGCAGCAGCACACCAGCCGTCATATGCACGCCAAAAAAAAAGGAGAGTAGATACACGAAGAAAAAAAAATTGAGTACAGGTGAAAAGAATGTTTATCGCAAACAATATAATTTAAGTTCCGATTTCATTTAATTCATTTACTTATCTATTTCAAGAAGTTTTGCTAAAGTTAACTCGGTGTCACTAGACCTCCCTTTCACGACATGCAATTCATCCCATGTGAACCGACTGAATTCAAGATGCTAATTCATGTCATATTATTTGACTTTACTTTACTTTCAATATCTCTTCACTCGACAACCAATTTACTTTCCTCCCTTCTCTCACAATCCACCGCTCTTCATAGTTCTGGTTTCCACTCTTAAAACCACTTTTCCTCTCACCTCTCACATTTTTTCTCCTTCCAAACTTATTTTTCCCTTCCAATCTAGCATGGGAATTTCTCCATTCCGTTCCACTCCACGTTCGTAATTTTTCCTCTCTTTTTTTCCGCTTTTTTCTCCTGCCAGTCATCATTTCTTTTCCTTTCCCACTTTCTTTCACTTAAACTATTATTTTCTAATCATTAACTGAACACGTATTTAGTTCCTTAGTTACCAGTAAAAACCAGTCAAAACGAAGACAAAAGTAGAACGAAAATTACAATAAGTACCTAATCATATATAAAAAAAATAAATTAATCAATAGAAAAACACAAGACAATATGTGTACTACGAGACAAAACACGACCAAGCAAACAGTGTCAAAGATTACCTAACAACACACATCACCACCACCACCACCACCACCAAGAATAAACAGTACAACCAAACACCCATTCTTCTCACTTTTCCTCCCAGCATCCCCTGTTTACCTGCCTGATACAACGGCCCACATCCTCTCCTTGGTCCAATGGAGTGCTCGAGGGATGAGGTTGTTTGTAACTATAAATAAAGAAGAGGCGGGCGAAAAATGACCTTCCACCAATAATTCAGTTTCCCTTCGATAGGATGGCCATTCCCGAAGGAGGTGCCAGGCGATGGAGGAAAGGATAAGAGGGAAAAAATGATAGAGAAAATAAATAAAAAAATAAATAAATAATTCTTACACATACAGACATACCACAAAAGATATTATAGACAATTGCGTGTGAAAATATTAATTCGAATAGTGAGAGCAATAGACATGTTTTATTTAATTTACTTATTTTTTTTATAATTGACTTCAGGGAGCCTTTAATTATAAAATGAGCGATAAATTTGGATATTTTTAGCTATTAAAACTGTGTATACTGCATAATCACACCACATAAATAATGATAGTCTTATTATAGGTTAGGGAGCTGAAACATCTTCCATGATTTAAACAAAGGTAAGCCTGATAACGTAGGTTTAGCACGTTTTTTCCAATGGAAGGTAAAGAAAAATGTGAAGCCGCAGACGCTTAGGTAAACTTTAAGGAATGCTGTTGGAGTTCCGTTTGAAGACTGCTAAAAGGAAGCTGAGGTCACGGCGTTGTATCATGAAACAGGACGACGGTGCTAAATGTTTCATGTCCGCTGCATTTAGTCATTAATAATAGTGTAGATGATAGATAATAATAATAATAATAATAATAATAATAATAATAATAATAATAATAATAATAATAATAATAATAATAATAATAATAGCTTTTTGAATCCTCATGTACTATTACTTCACTAATACGGAACTTATAAAAAAAATAATACAAGGATTCAAATTAAATAAGTGACGTAATCTAAAGTATACGTGAGATGAGGTTAGGTTATTAAGTTAACACAAACTGCAATTGTCCCGTCGTACGTAAGGTGATAAAGATTTCCACTCAAGAATCAATGGAGGAAATTATAAAAAGGTCAAATGAGGTTGTGTGATCAGCTCCAACGCGCATCAATAACTTAAGAGGTTTTCAGCGGCCATTTCAGCGTTCTGTCACCTTGTTTCTCTCACATTACATTCGAAACACAACACTTTGACGGAAAGGAGATAGGCTTACCATAAACTCAAATAATGGTTGGTTGGTTGTCTATACGTCTCCTCATGTAAGGGACACACTTGTTATCTAGAGCCCGTCAATGTTGTGCGTTGACTCATATGATAATGTGGATGTCGGAGCACGTCACAGAGATGGATGTGCCTAGGAGGAAAGCTTACACACTGTCACAGATTGTATAAACCTTTCAATACTAGGGAGTTGCTATGACATTAAAAAGACACCAAGGAGAAACGCTACAACAGTAT
Source organism: Metacarcinus magister (assembly GCA_029783475.1). NCBI lineage: Eukaryota > Metazoa > Arthropoda > Malacostraca > Decapoda > Cancridae > Metacarcinus > Metacarcinus magister. The sequence continues at coordinate 11,970,501 of JAPQNM010000046.1, forward strand.
TAGTGGAAACATGTATAAAGAAATCATGAACTCATTATTATTTCCTTTAGCCTTGGACTGAAACAAGATTATACTTATATAGAATTGAATACCAGGAAATTTAATTAAAAAAACTTAGAAATGGAAGAGCGTGGTGGAGTGGAGCCGGGTGAAGAGTGACACTGAAAAGGTACATCTTATTTCCTTTTTGATTCTTAAACACGCGGAAGGAGGTAAAACATTGATGCAATTACAGGATGAGAAAATGGGTTACAGTGGAGTCAATAAAATAAACCATGCGCCTCTTTCCTTCCCTTGGTGTATAATATATATTCTTGCCACCAAATGAATACTCGCAGTCCTGCACTATGGGTTGATATGCATGAGGTCGTATAAGGTAAAACACTTTCATCTTATTCCCTAACGTACACATTAATATGCAATAGGTGATGAAAGTTGTAATTTTGCCGTTTTCAATTTCTTTTACTCCTGAAGTAGAATTTCGCTGTGAACTTTCACCTACATACAGAATTAAAAAAAGCACTGTCGACTGAAATGTTCAACTGAATAGATTATTAACTATATGTGAAAATACTGATCTGATCAACTTATGAAATAGATTTTATAATCTTTTTTAATGGGCAGTTAAAAAATGTATTTCAGAAATCCAATGAGGCTAGAATAAGTAAAGTTTTCATTGATTTATTTAATTTAATTAAATTTTACTTTATTATATTTTGTTTGTGATAAACATATTTACAGTGTCAAGTTTCACCATCACCCACCCTCCCAACCCTCCAAAATAGACGCACACCATTGTTCTGGATCACACATTCCCAGACAGCTTACACAGGATG
>JAPQNM010000046.1:11976336-11988836 GCA_029783475.1 Metacarcinus magister
TGTGTGTGTGTGTGTGTGTGTGTGTGTGTGTGTGTGTGTGTGTGTGTGTGTGTGTGTGTGTGTGTGTGTTCATTTAAGTAAGTAGTGGTCTTGTCTGGGGGAGAAATAATTAAGTTTATGTGGTAAGTAATTATGTTTAAGAGCTCTTCAGGGTGCAGAATTCCCCTGAGACTAAATTATGGGAGTTTATTTTGTGTAATATATTCGGAGGAGTCGGCGCAGAGCGAGAACTGGCTGTTTGTATGAATGTTCAACTCCTCCTCCTTCTTATACGTCTCATTCATCTCATTTAACGTAAGCTTTATTTCCTGTATCTCATGTCTCGTGTAAATGTATAATATCAACACTACTACTACTACTACTACTACTACTTCTACTACTACTACTACTACTACTACTACTACTAATAATAATAATAATAATAATAATAATAATCGTAATAATAACAATAATAATAACAACACTAATGATAATAATAAGTTCTTACTGGAAAGTCAATATATTTTACTCCCTCCACCCCTAAAAAAAAAATATACCGATACCATTTTGTTCTATCTCAAAATGTCTGGCTTGCATTTCCGGCAACATTGCACTGTATGGCGGTATTATCACCCCTACAACAGACAGGTAAAACTTTTTGTGTGGAAAGGAGTGTGTAGTGTATCAAAAGTCGAAACATATACACATTTTCTTTTTTCCCGGTAGACTACGTAGATTTACTCCGATAGGATGGATCGTACTTTAATGCCACAGGATTCACGGGAACTGACACGCTCGTCATGTACATCGTGTGTGATTATCGGACATGAAATAAAATCCGGCGCTACGGCCATGTATACACGATGCTGAAGTACTTGCCGCCACCAACACACCATCGACTCCACCCGCGGGCTTATCGACATAATTGAACTAATCCTTCTGGTCTGGAACGAGAAAGTTATAGTGACAAAAATATTAATAATTTTTTTTTCGCAATTAATGAAAATAGAATGTAATCATCACAATAGTTAACAATGAATAAAAGTTTCCGAATATAGATGAACGGTAGAATATAATTAATAGTGATACATGACACTGTTCACTATCCACTTAACAATCATTACGAATAGCAGAACGATACAAGGTGATTTCTGGGTAAAACCAACATAATATAAGATGACACCAATACTTTAGTCTTGGTGTCTTTAACCTTACGAGTACTGGCAGTCACATTAATCAACGCTAACTAAGAAAAATAATAACAACTGACAGACTTCAAAGCAGCCAATACCACGTAGGAGCAAAAAACTATCACTCTCTCATCAAGGTAACAACAGTCGGTGAAATCTCTCAGAAGGGATCTGCTCCACGTTATAAATAAATACATTTTTATATCAACTAAGACGATATTACTCTGGAAAGAAAAATATGTCCCGACTTATAGTAAACTTTGACGCATAATTGACTTTCATGAATCCTTGTAAGACTGATTTGTGGTCGTTTGAACTTTAATTCATTTACGACCACTACGTATGTACTCGTTTTCTATTAACGAGACACACGAAGAGTAATTTCTCCACATTATACCTGAAATATCCCTCAATCTTACCTAAATTACCTACATTCTTCAATTTTCCGTGCGGGACATTCTAGAAAGTTTTCTGAAAGTCTAAATACACAATACCCAGATTCATTTACGTCGTTTTCAGAAATAAAAAGAATATTAGCCATTTTCATGAAACAAAATCTCTTATGCTTAAATCCACGTTACGAGCCTGAAATTATGGTTACACAAAATTTTCCAATACCTGACGCCTCATAATTACCAGACATTTTTCCGTCGCCTTATTGGAGGTTTGGGTTGACTTTAAACGCACTTCCAATCAACAGCGACGAAGCCATGACACAAAGGTTTATTGGACCAATTGTAAGAATGAAGGTTATGATCACATTCTTGTCTCTTTATGACTCTCTTCGGTATGTGAGAGAACGACAATCATTTTCCAATAAAGCATGAAGAAAATATCCTAAATTTAGCCTTTCTCAGTTACCATCAATAATATTATCACCACCTTCAACATCGGCAGTCATCATGTTTATCAGTTCATTACAATGCATTAATAGTAACAATAATGACACCAGCGTGACTATCATTATTGTATTGTTATATTTGAAGAGCCAAAGATCCCCGATAATTAAACACAGATGATGTCAGTGTGCCTTATATTATTGGAACAGCCTGAAGGATGGTACTGGAAAAGTGGTCATACTGTCACAGATAACACAGATGCGTTGGCCCATAAAATAGTTCTGAAATCGATACGCCTGAAATAGCATCGTGTTCACAGTAACCTAAGTGTGGCATGTCTGATCGGCGACATTTCATCCACGATAAAGGTGTTCTCGTAAAACTACAATAATGTGTTTGTAACTTCATCTTCCCGTTCATGCCCGAGGCCACACTGCAGCCGGTGCAGGACCCTGGGTTCACTCCCCTGGAACCTTTACCTGTGTTTACTGAGGCTTTGCTTGGCCACGACTGATGGGAACGCCTGACCCACTAAGATTGTACTCAAAGATTATAAAAATTACGTATAAGTGTGCTTACTTTTTAACTGCCTGGCGTATTTTAGGTTCTTGCATTCTGAAACTTCTTTGAAAATATGGCATCAAATAATTACTAATACCTAATAATATGCGACATAAGAATAATGCATGGGAGTCTTAAACTGGAAAATGTTGGCAGTATTTTGTTCAGTGCACTGTGGGAAAGCATGATACGCATTATGCTGTACACTGTGCTGCGCTTCAAAATTACTACAATGATTTACATATTCCAATAATACCCCGTTATTAATCAGGTGCTGCTGTATAAGTCCCTCATCCAAACCAGCTACTTATCATAAAGACGCATACACTTTGAATGATTTTTGAATACAAATTATATTACTTGCTACAAAAATTTTAATTACCTAGTACGTACTTCCGAAACCAATGCCAATAAAAAAAGGATAAAAATAAATAAACTTAATAGAAACGAAAGCAAGATAAACATGGTTAGGTGAAGGGCTTGCTACTAGTGTTTTAATGATTCGTACCTACACCGGCTCAGGGAGAGTGACAGCTGCTGCTTCCTGTCTGTCAGTCGCAGCAGAGTCCTTGTCCTCAGTATTTTCTACAACACATCAACAAACATTGGCCTTGATGTACAGGAAGGAGGAAATGTGGGATGACGGGTGAAATTCCTGTTAACTGCCACATAAATTAAACCAAAACTCTGAGCTTCTTTAATTACCCATCAAGTGCAGCCTCCAAGACGTATGGGCAGTGACAACCACCTGTAATTTGCATATGGTTCCTGGTAACAATTATTTAACGTTGTTGCCGGTAAGCCTATCTCTCTCTCTCTCTCTCTCTCTCTCTCTCTCTCTCTCTCTCTCTCTCTCTCTCTCTCTCTCTCTCTCTCTCTCTCTCTCTCTCTCTCAGCAATCTTCTAAAGCATATTGCACAGAATCTTTCTCTTTACGGATACTTTACATCTTGAAGCTGAACACAATCTTCTTCGAGTAGACTAAACATAAAAGTGATTCGGAAAGTCTATGATGTGAAGAAAGAAACTGAGACAAAGTTGTATTGATCTTATTAATGTTCAGACCAGTGACCTCTTATTCGTTTCCTTTGATATCAGTGAGAGAGAGAGAGAGAGAGAGAGAGAGAGAGAGAGAGAGAGAGAGGAGAGAGAGAGAGAGAGAGAGATGAGAGAGAGAGAGAGAGAGAGGAGAGAGAGAGAGAGAGATTGTGTGTGTGTGTGTGTGTGTGTGTGTGTGTGTGTGTGTGTGTGTGTGTGTGTGTGTGTGTGTGTGTGTGTAAGGAAGTACATTAACTTATCTTAATACGCTCTATCGTTAACAGTATTAGGTTAAAAAGTCCTGTGTATTGGCAATTATCGAAAATTTTCAGGTGATGTCCCACGCGTCTTGGAAGTGTTTTCAAATATATTAAATTTCCTAAACTTATGAGTTGAAAGATTAAAGTTAAAATGAATGTAGTACTTTCTCACGTGTAGAAATAAAATGAATTCTTTTTGCCCAGAGTGTAGAATCTGTCACGAATTCTTATTTCAATTACTAGGTCATCTCATCCTTCTTCTAAAACTAATTAAAAGTCCTCACTCTTCAAGATAAAGGTGTCTGATTTATTAATGCAAATTTTCTTTTTCCCACAAAACTGCACAAAACCCTAACCGAACACGTTAACTTTCTTTGACTCAGAGGTTTGCAGTGTTTAAAGTTATGTCCAGTGCCATTCAAGGCTCAAACAAGAACATGGTGTGGAAAAAAAGAACAGGATGAGTTAAGCAATGCGTTAATACAATGTAGAAGCGATGAAAACTAACAGGATCGATGCATGTAAATTATTCCTGCTGATCTAACTAACTATCAACAAAATGACTTAATGTGAATACAGCTCTCAGGTGTTATGGAGGTCTAGTCTACATGAGTTTCTATAATCTCACGCACATGAACATACATAATACACACGCCGTTGTCAAGGAAGTGATAGTTAGATAACATTTATAGTTTAAAAGAAGAATACTCTCTCTCTCTCTCTCTCTCTCTCTCTCTTCTCTTTCTCTCTCTCTCTCTCTCTCTCTCTCTCTCTCTCTCTCTCTCTCTCTCTCTCTCTCTCTCTCTCTCTCTCTCAATGCAACTAACGAGAATTGGAGTTTCCTCGTGTACCTTTTCCCTTTTCTGTCCGCGCTGAGATGGACACGCGCGGTCATTAGGGAGAATCTTGAGCCTCAGCACAAACGTAAGAACTTCTTTCCTCTCAGAGTGGCGAGGAACAAATAAGCGTCAGAGTGCGGAGGAAGGAATGAGGAAAACACGGGAAGGGGACGCGGAAGGGAAGAGAGGTTATGGAGAACACTAAAATTTCATCCAAAGAAAATAGTTTTGGTTTGACTGACACGCTGCAGCAGAAACTGAAGATGTCACAAGGAGGAGGAATTATGGTGAAGCGGGAAAAAAAAGTGAAGCAGCGTCTCACTTTCAGGTAATTACATAAATATCTAAGTCTCCCGGGTATCATTTGTCAAGGAGACATGACGGATTCTGGTAAGATTTTATTTTCCTCCCTCAGCTGAGATACATTTTCTTTTCTTAATAATAATTTGGGTTTGTTTTACGTGACGTTGAAGACATTTTGAATATGATGTGGAGATGATTATTTTTCCGTATTTTCCTCAGAATAAGATAAAAGTTTTTATTAGTATTATTATCACCAGGTTTATGAAAATTCTCCCTTGACAACACCTATATTTCTTACCTACTCATATAACTTTCTCCGGACCCCCCCCCCTTATACACCTAACCAGGGTGTGAGTATGTGTGTACGTGTCACCACATTTCTATCCAACAAATGTGTGTATGTGTGTGTGTGTGTGTGTGTGTGTGTGTGTGTGTGTGTGTGTGTGTGTGTGTGTGTGTGTGTGTGAGTGTGTGTCGGGGGGAGGGGGAGTGAGTGCACTTAATGCAAGTGCAAGTACGTGAGCGCGCGTGAAAGCAATTCAATAGATCAAACCACTTGGAGATGAAAGGCGTTTTGGCGCGTCGTGACGAATAATGTAAGTTCGGGAGCACACGTAAGACACCTGGAACACAACTCAACTCTGCTCACACGTCGGTCAACTGGGCACCTTCCAGGAGATCAAACAGGCCACATAAATTTGGTCTGCATGCATGCTGACTTAACAATACCCTCTTGTTTCAGGGATGACTCTTTTCGCTTCTATACCAGAACAATACGTCAAAAGAATGTGAGCTTCAGATATCTTTTCGAAAGCAAATTTTTCTCTCGCATCAAATTGAAACATATGGTCGTGGGGAAACCCAGGACGCGGCAAGACTTGAAGGATTCGTGTTGCAACGTTATTTTTTATTTTTTATTGATGTTTTCATTCTTAATAAAGACTGACCTCAGGTGTATATATAATATTGAATGAAGTACATGAAAAATTTTCAATGAAGTGAATGGTGTGTGTGTGTGTGTGTGTGTGTGTGTGTGTGTGTGTGTGTGTGTGTGTGTGTGTGTGTGTGTGTGTGTGTGTGTGTGTGTGTGTGTGTGTGTGTGTGTGTGAAATAGGTCAGAAGTTAAAGAGAATAGTTCCTTGGTCGGGAGAAAAAAGTTGAACAGCGACGGTAACCTTGTTTTCCTTCCTTCCAGTGACCAAGCTGGTGGGCAGTGACCCGGTGGAGTTCGAGCAGCCAGAGTATGAGGTGACGGTTCCTGAGAACACCCGCGCAGACCACCTGCTGCGGCTGTCTGCCAGGGTGCGGGCCACAGGTAGGTCACTGCCAGGGTTACGAACCATAACAAACTGACAAATATAACAACAGGATTATAGTTACTTACTGTGTGACGTCACTGTCTGGGTGAACCAATCCCGCTGTTAGTGTTCCATCCGCCTGGGAACTGAAAAAGTATGAAATTATGAATGTATCGAGATTGATGTTTTATATCTACATTTCACAATTCACCTATTTATTACTTATTTATTTGTTTCCTGTTCAGTCATTTATGTTTTCATTCTACCTAACCACATAGTGTATTCTATATAAGTTTTCTTCCCTCCCTCACTCTCTATTCCTACCACTCACACTTTACTAGTTGCCGATCTAGGAAAAAAATAGCATTATACTAAAATACATAGATTAAACTACTGATTTCTTTTTTTACACAATAAATTATGCCTTTTACTTATCCATTCTTAAAGTGAAATGTACATCAAACTGAATCACATATCCTTCCTCCCTCAGACAAAAGAGCGCAATACAAAATCATACAAGGCAATAAAGACGGCCTATTCCACCTCGATCCATCCACAGGCAGCCTCTCCCTTCTGCAGCCCCTTGACTATGAGCTTCAGCAACAGGTGAGTTTCGACCCCAACACAGGAACTACAAATTAAGTCAGTGAAACAAGATACGTCTAGATAAAAAACAAAAGAATTTTTAACCTTCACTATTTTAGATTGTAGTTGTAGGTTACCACCACCACACCACCACCACCAATACCATCACTGCAACAAAATCCAACAATAATATCGATAAAAAGCAGCAACAACAACAACACTTAATACCCTAGTCTGAATCCAATACACACACACACACACACACACACACACACACACACACACACACACACACACACACACACATACATAATAACATGGTGGTCGGTTCAGCCTCCCACCAGCTGCCACTCTCCACTCAGCCCGAACATCCCCGTTAGGCCAACATAACGTGTGGCATAGGCCTGTTGGTTGCCATGGCGCTTCACTCTGCCTGTCATACACGCCAAGGGGAGGCTGTAATGACGTGCTTCTCTTCTCCTGCACCAGTTTTGGTGTATGAAATGAGAATGGGATGATGGTGACTGAGGGGGAATTGTTAGGCAAGTGTCGTTTTGGCGTTGACGAAAGACAAAAATTAGTCATGGAAAAAGTCGTTTTTGAATATTTGTTTGTAAATTATAAGTGTATGATATATTTTTGTATCATAACCGGAGTTCATTCAGAGGTCTATAGGCTTTTTATAATCCTATGTTCCTTCCTCTACTTCCTCTTTCTCTTAGTACGAGCTGGTGGTGGAGGCGCTTGCGGGTGAGGGCAGGACCGAGGTGAAGGTCGTGGTGAATGTAGACGACCAGAACGACCACGCACCAGTGTTCCTCAGGGCCTTACACGAGACCCAGATCACCGAGGAGGACAACAGACACCTGCCCAAGGTCATACTCAAGGTAAGTGCACACTACAGGATCTTACCTAACGCAGAGGATGTTGCTGATAAGGCTTCACATTATCTAAAACATTTTTTTTGACACGTAAACAACATAATTACATGAAACAAATAATCACCAACGAATGAAATAGAAAAATAAATTCAGAATACAATGTTGGTATAAGAAAACACGTCACCAAACAGCCGCAAGCCAAAATTTTAGTGTGATTTTTCAATATAATCTTTGGTTATAAGTATCTTCCCGATTGTTTTTATTCTTAAAACATTTCTTTTCTTTCCTTTTTCTTGTTTTTTTTCATTTTCATTTTCTCCTTCCTTCCTTCCTTCCTCCATCATCACCACCACCTCCTCCTCCTCTTCATTTTCTCCTTCCTCCCTCCCCCTCCTCCAACTCATTCTTTTCTTTTCTTATTTTTTCTCTCACCTAAATCCAGGAAAATAATTATGGCTTTTAAGTCCATTACTGAAAGGAGCAAAATTTCTGACCCTATTAAGCTACACAACTCCTCTATGAAAGGAGATACTAAACTTTTCAAGCCATAACGCTGCGATTTTTTCCAGCATAGTAGAATCAGTGTCGTGGCTCGTCATGTTTGGGCGACGCAAAATGCCACTCACGAAACATATGAGAGCGAGAGTGTTAGACCCGCCGAAAAGGACGCGACCTCGTTGTACCCTCTGGACCCCAATGTCTTCCCTTTATCAGTGCTACATCCAAGGACTCCGAGGAAAAGAAAAGGTGTAGATTAGGCTATATGGATGGCGTTGGCTCTCAGGGGTGTGACGGTTGCAGAGTTGGGGGTAGGGAGTTGGGCGGTAATGAAGGTGTGATTCTGGCATTGTTACAGTGGAAGCTGGTGGTGAGTAATGGAAATTATCTAGCTACAGAGGCGGAGGGTAGAGTTCATGCCTTGGGTGGTGAGGGTGGCGCGGACTGAAGCCATGGGATAAAGGAGGTGGATGAGGATGCATGTGTGAATGTTACGGGTTGTGTTCACCGGGAAAACTGCTTTTATTTATATATATTTTTTTCCACCTTCTTAAGACGTGAACTATTTAAAGGGAGGAGAATTGAGACCCGCTCTGGAACTTATTTGACGTACAATTTTGGATTTTTTCGTACTGCAGATACTTTTGTGGAGCGGCGATTAAGAGGACTTTCTTTACAGCTATTTTGTATCCTTAGGGCAGTCTCCTACACATTAAAAAAATAAAAAAGTGTCAATGCTTTCCATCAACTGCTCATCTTTTCCCACTCACCACAATCACACACTTTATCTCTTGCACTCGTTTCCCACAGCAAGTGACGGCGGTGGACGGGGACGCGGGTCGGTTCGGTAGCCTCGCCTACACCATCTCCGGGGACGGCATCTTCACCAACGGGTCGCGGCCTTGTTTCTCCGTGGACGCCGCCTCGGGCACCGTATTGCTCCTCAGGGTGAGTACACTGGGGTGTGTGTTGAGGGTGGGGGGAGGAGGCACATAAACATTGCAAGGAACATACAATACAGTGCTGTTACATAACTGGTAATGTTCTGTTCTGAAAGCATCTGACACCTAGAAATATTCACTGGATCGCCACTGCTTATTATTAAAGCCCGATTATAGAAACATATTTAGTTTTCCAAAGTATACATATGTTGAATTACAGCAGACACGATGCTGCCAAAAAGAAATCAATAGTGAATCACAATTATAGATACAAAACACTAATCAATGAAACCGTTTAGGACAATCGATTTGTAAATAATAGCTTACCTTTGTTAAGTATTTACTAAAAGATCATATTCTATTTATGTGGATAAGTCAAATATATTTTTTTCTTTCTTCCTATTAATACTTTATATACTTAATACTTTTATGAATGTAGTTTAAGTTAAATGGTATGGAAAGTTATTGAACTGAAAGAGATACAGAGGCAGGGTAAACACAAGCTCCTTGCTGTTACCATATCATCATCAAGAGTTATATAATATTTATAGTTATCAAATAAATATTAATTCCTAATTCATATAATATGTTTTAGATTCAATACGTAAATATATACAGTACATATATATATACAGTACATATATATATATATATATATATATATATATATATATATATATATATATATATATATATATATATCCTCTCCTTCATGGTCAGACAGCAGTCCATCTCCCTCTAGCTGCAAACCCTATTCGGGAGCTGCACCAAGGCACATAGTTTGTGATCCCTATCATTCCCCAGAGCATTTCACTCCCAACATACATTCCACACAAATATCTCTCTTTCTCTCTCTCTCTCTCTCTCTCTCTCTCTCTCTCTCTCTCTCTCTCTCTCTCTCTCTCTCTCTCTCTCTCTCTCTCTCTCTCTCTCTCTCTCTCTTTACTTACATTCCATCTCCCCGCCTACATGCAATCCTCATTATTAATTAAGATCCTTCTCATCAAGAATGACTCTTCCACCCCTTCACCACTTTTGTCCCCATTCCTTTCTCTCATTCCGTCTAACAAGTCACACACCCACTTTTTCTGTGTACATTGTCTTTTGTTCCCCTGCATCCCCTTTCCCCGCTTACATTCACGCTTTCACACCCTCAGCCCCTGGACCGTGACCCTCCCCATGGCCAGGCTCAGTGGCACCTCCGGGTGACAGCCACGGACGGGGAGCTTGAGGCACACACTGACGTTCGTGTTAACCTAAAAGATGCCAACGACAACGCGCCTTTCTTCCCCTCCAGTACCACCACCGCCACCGTCTCTGAGGACACGCCTCTAGGTAACACTCACGTAGACCAGTAATGGTTCTCACAGAAAAAAATAAATAATGACTGCAATATAAAGTTTATCTAATACATTACTATCAAGTTTAATGTTTTTTTCTTATTACTGATAATAACCATAACTAATTCCTTTTTGTGACATGCTGCAGGTTCGTCAGTGACACGCGTGGTGGCCACGGACTACGACGACCCTCAGGAGGGAGACAACGCCAAGGTGACGTTCTCGCTCGAGAAGAATGCGATCGACGAGTCGAGTGGCCGCGCCATCTTCGCGATCGACAGTGAGCTGGGCGTCATCAGCACGGCGCTCTGCTGCCTCGACCGAGAGAAGACCCAGCGGTACGTCATCCAGGTGGTGGCGACCGACGGCGGAGGCTTAAAAGGTGAGTCACGAGGCAGGTCGTGGGAGAGACGACCTGCTGTCGGTGTTTTTGTGTCGTGAACTTCGGTGTTCATCCCTTCACGCTGGGCTGCTCGCCTCCCCCAGGCACGGGAACGGTGGTGGTGGATGTGGATGACGTGAACGACGTACCTCCCAGGTTCTCGCGGCCCGAGTGGACGCTGGACGTGTCTGAGAGTCTTGACCCCGACAACGTGCTGGCCACCCTCACCGTCATGGACCAAGACGTCACCAATGACTTCGCATACAGGGTCAGTTCCACATAGACATTTACTTCCAACATATCCCTCCTCACACTTTTTAACATTTTACTTTTCTATAATGAAATCATCAGTATATATGTAGGAATAGTTGGGCATAATATTACACCGTACATTAACCCGCAAAATATTTTGCTAAAATGGATTATGATTTTTCCACACGGTACCTTTGACAAGGAGAATGTTAATATTACTTCAAACACATTGATGATTAATCTAAGAATAAGTATTTTTTCTTTCTATGTGCCTGGCTTATGAGGTGTTGTTACAGGTGGTGCCGGGCAGCGGGCGAGGCTGGCAAATGTTCCGCGTGGAAGGCACATCTGGATCACTGTCCGGCGGAAACCTGAAGTCGGTGGAGCCGCTTGACTATGAGGATCCCAACCACCGGCAAGGCTTCCACTTCAAGGTTCAGGTCACAGACATGGTAAGTGTGTGTGTGTGTGTGTGTGTGTGTGTGTGTGTGTGTGTGTGTGCATGCACAACATAAATAGATGGAAATAGAGTAAAGGAGTGGCATTTGAGTTTTTGGTCTATCGGCTGCACCCATAGGGTGAGGCAGGGTGGGGGCGGAAGGAACACATGGCTGAGACCTCGGTGCGACTGAGTCTGGTGGATGAGAACGACAACGACCCTGTGTTCAGCGAGGACGTCATCCACCTCACACTCCCCGAGGACACACCGCGAGGCTCCTTCCTTGCCTCCTTCACCGCCCTTGATCCGGATGCCGTGAGTCTTTATAGATTAATATCTTAAATTTGGATGCCCTGCAAGAATGAACATCTTACTTGGTGAAGCCCAAAACTCAACCATTTTAAGATATGAATGAAGATGTAACATATAAATTAGATAGGTATCTTACAATCATGGATGATAAAATACTGGTAGGTCCTTCTGACATTTCAGCAAAGTTCAGAAGTTTTAGTCTTTCGAAGAGCGTTAGAAAATAAAAATGGAAACCATAACACTGTGGCAAGTAGGAGTAAATGTTAATTCATTAAGCTGAGTTCACAATGATATAATATCCTTTGACTCTTTGATGTTGTATTACAGTTTTTGTTCGAGTGAATATTTTTCACATAGTCATGCGGTAAAAAATCCACCTTAACCCTTTGACTCTAACATAGATTAAGCCTTTAGTCAAATGGAACTACAAGGGAATTAAAAGGGAGACTACTATAAACCATGGTGTTTCGATGTGTGATTTCTTGCTTTCCTTCCTGACATTTCAGCAAAGTAAGATGTATATGCCAGTCCCTTTTTAATTCTTCCTCAGGGCGGAGAAAGCT
>JAPQNM010000046.1:11993836-12018836 GCA_029783475.1 Metacarcinus magister
ATATATATATATTATATATATATATATATTATATATATATATATATATATTATATATATATATATATATATATATATATATATTATATATATATATATATATATTATATATATATATATATATATTATATATATATATATATATATTATATATATATATATATATATATATATTATATATATATATATATATATATATTATATATATATATATATATATATATATATATATTATATATATATATATATATATATATATATATATATATATATATATATATATATTATATATATATATATATATATATTATATATATATATATATATATTATATATATATATATATATATATTATATATATATATATATATATATATATATATATATATATATATATATATATATATATATATATATATATATATATATTACAAATGACATTGGATGGGGGTGTCAATGAAAGTCTTTACATTGCAGTTCCTTTTTTTCTCTAAATTATTTTCCTCTCATCCTTTCCAGATGTATATGTCCTTACGGCACGTGGGGACCCCATTGCAAGGTGCTCTCAAGACATTTCATGGGTGACGGAGGCAGGCAGGATGCTAGTGCAGGAGTTACCTCAGAGGGTTCCTGGGCATGGGTGCCGCCTATCCCTCCCTGCTCTGAGATGCAAGTCAGCCTGGAGATGTTAACCACGACAGAAACATCTGCGCTGCTCTACTCCGGGCCAGAACAAGACACTGATCATGGGTCAGGCAGCAGCGACTTGCTGCTGCTGGAGCTGCGTCAGGGTCGGCCGGTGCTGCTGCTGGACCTGGGCGGCAGCCCCGTCACCCTCACCCTCAACTCCTCCTCCTCCTTGGCTGACAACACTTGGCACAGGATAGACCTCATCTGGAAGGACGAGGTGAGGCTCGCAGTCTTCACACAGGTCTGAGGATGTCCTTGTTTACTTGTTTATGGAGTGGCAGGAGGACACATATGTGCACAGACACACACACACACACATACAATCCATTCTTTCTACCCACAGGTGGTAGAGATGATCGTGGACCTGTGTGTGGGAAGCAGCTGGGACAAGCTGCCAATGCCTTCTCTGGTTGTAAACAACCACACTTTCATGCCAATCCTTCCTGATGTCCACACATGTCACGGTACAGTCAGTCTGCCGCTAAACACCCGTGTACTCAACACGAGCGCAGTGCTTCAGGTGGGCGGCTTAGCACAACCTCTTCCCACGATCACAATGGGTAGGGAGGAGGTGCTAATCCGTCCGCCACACTTTCACGGGTGCATCAGAAACCTCAGAATCAATGGGGGGGTGAGTTACAATGTATTATCAAATTCTATAGTTTTGTCCATGAATTCTCAAAGATGTTTTGCTTCAGTTGGTGACAATACCAATGATTTCTATGGAATGTCATTTTAGTCGGTGTAAAATCATTAATTATATTACATTAAATTATATATTATATAACTAATACGTAAAACGTAAACGTTACATTTGCTCTTTAATACGCTTAACTGTCCAGTTATATGTTTAAAATGAATCATGGGTTTTTAACTTAATGTTGCATTATATCAGTTATTTTGTAACATACAAACTGTGCGTATTTTTACTTTATTATTCATTTAATTCATTCTTAATCATAAATAAGACATTTCTGCAGCTCATGGATCTGGGGAACAAGATACTCAGCAAGAACAGCTCTCCAGGTTGTGTTGCTGCTGACTGCCTTTCCAACCAACTCTACTGTGGTCTTCATGGCAGGTCAGTGTGTCAGTGGTGAATAGTTTTGGCTTCATTAAATACACAATACACCATAAATTCACCTCGAGGTCGAATGTTGCTAAAGGAAAGCTGGAGCACAACCATAACGAAAAACATACCTAAGCTATGCTGACCGAGCTGTTGTATTAATATTGTTCCGCTGTGTTTGTCAGGTATAACAATGATGACAGACAACATGTGTATAACTGATTCTTCCAAATGTTACAGGTGTCAAGGGTCACCTGGTTCTCTACGGTGTGAGTGCCAGCCAGGGTGGAGTGGTCCAGGCTGTACCTCACCCACCACGCCCACCACCTTCCTCCCAAACAGTTATGTCAAGCTGGCCCTCTCCTTCTCACCACTGGCCTACACCACCTCCATCACCCTCAGGTAGGAGTGGCTACTGTTACTGAGGCTCTTTGATATAGTTACCAGTGTGGGACTTCCAGATGAAGTGCAGATCCGAATACTACCTTAGTAAAGGAGGAGAATGCCCTGTAAGCGGACCACAGTTCACTTTGCAATTGATGCACGGACATAATAATGATGGATGTAGAGATGTAATAATGTGAGAGGGAAAGAGGAAACAGGAGGAATAAATCAATGAAGTTACAAAAGGCTAAGTATGCAATTTGATGCTGTCGGTCCATAAATTTAATCTCCCACCTCAAATTACTTAAAACTGCCAAAGTATAGTTCAGGACCCTTCACTTAACTCATTTATTGACTAATTCATTCCATCTCCTTTGTAATTTCTTTCTTTCCTTCATTATGTCTATATACCAGAAGTATGCTCTGCAACCAGAGATAGTGTGAAGCGAAATGCCAAGTCTGTTATGCAAACACTTCATCTCAACAGAGACTTATCAGCACTTTCTGGTGGCAGGTTCCGCACCGTAAGGATGAAAGGCGAACTGGTGGTGTTGTCATCACAGCACGGGCGGGACATCTGGTCTGTACAGTTGGTGGGCGGCCGCCTGTGCACGGTGTTGCACCTCCACCCTCGACCACCAGCTTCACTATGCCTCTCACGAGCCGCCCTCACTGACGGCCACTGGCACTCCCTCTCTGCCACCAGGTAGGGTGCTGTCACTACTGACATTGTTCTTAGATTGGAACTACAATAATTATGAGATTAAACGAGTACTTACCAAGTATGAAGGTTGATCATAATTTCACGAGTATTTGACTGCGTCACCTAGGCAATAAATGAAATGTCCTGCGCAGCGCCACGCATCAGTCTTTAGAGTGTAGTTTTGAGCCAACCAGTATAGGATTATGAAGAATCCCAAACACTAAGTGTAAATATTTGTAACATGACGGTAAGGGAAGGGTGGGCATTTATTGACTAAGTGATGCAGTCAAATACTCGTGAAATAATGATCAACCTTCTTACTTGGTAAGTACTCGTTTAATCTCATAATTTCACTTCACTAATTTGACTGCGTACTAGGCAACCAATGAGAGCTTCAGAGTGGTTGCTCAAAACTAATCCATACGAGGGTAGCAAAGGACGCTATAAAACGACAGGATTTTATACACCCGGAGTACAAATTAAGGTAAATTTGCAGTTTCAACCAATATTCCCTATCTCTACCCACACACCCCCAACCCCTCAAGCAAGCTTGGGGGCCTGTGGGGAATCGGGTTTTTTTTTGGGGGGGGGAGGCATATATGAGTGATATATTGACTTTGAAAATCTAGGACACTATTCAAACACAACCAGAAACCTATCATAACCGGGGGGGGGGTGGGGCTGTGCCCCCCCTGGACTCCCTCGCTCCGACCCGACCAGACCCCCCCCCCTGGTTCAATATCCTAACCTAACCTTCATAACTGCAATAATACTTCATAATAATGACAATAATATAATAAAACATTCACCAATATGGACTTTAAAAAATCTAGGCAAATTTCCCTAGAAGTCAAAAATCTTATTATTAATTTCCGAGTGTAATATCGGGCTAGAAATGCTCCTAACAGTGTCATCTAGACCCTGAGACAGTTTATAGTTACGTGTGGTGTATTGGTTGAAACTGCAATAATACCAAAATGATTTCCATCTTGACATGAACAAAATTTAATAAGACGAACTTAAAAAAAAAAAAAAACACAAAAAAAAAAAACACCACCACATTACATCACCACATTATTTTCCTTAAGTCATACATCAAGAAAAGTTTAATATCATCAAAAACTACATAATAAAAAAGTAATTAATATAGTAATCAACCTAATAAACGTTAACACTTACAGCGTGGCGTAGCCTAGTCCGCGTAGCCTATTTTTTCCTTCCTCTCCTCTCCTTCATTTTTGATTTCCTTCGTGTTTCAAAGTCACTGTTTTATCACTATTGCCTGAAAAACAAGAATAATTAAGTTCCATCCACATTCATTAAGATATCATACTAATAAACTTAAAAGATCATTAATATAAGCAAAATAACATTAATAAGTGCAAAAATAACGCTATTGTGTAGCGGAGGTAGTCTGCTACGTAAGGATTGGAACAACACCCTGACTTGGTTTTGTTAGTTTATTGCTGCAGCGTTGGTTGTACACACAGATAGCTTGTTGAGTTGACAGAGAGCCTGGAGATGGTGAGTGATGTTTGAGGTGAGGGGAGTCACGAGGCTTGACTCCCCGACGTGAGCTGTGTGTTAGCCTGTGGTAGACTCGTGGTTGACTGAGTGAGTGTGTGTGTGTGGCTCGCCGACCTGGTGGTCAGGTGAGGTGAGGTCAAGTTAATCTCGACCCCAGCCGAGGTCTCGAGGGAGGTCATTATAGGCTCAAGCTATGGGTGTGTGTGTATGTGTGTTGTATGTAATTGTTGCTGTTGCTGCTGCTATAATTGTAACCATATACATTACCATTGGTCAGTCTTAACAATTCACAGACTAGTTTTAAAGGTCTGTCTGCTGAAAATTAAGGAATATAAGCGACCGGCAGGAAATTATGACCTCGGATGAAGAAAAAAATGGCTTGATAAATGATTGCATACACTATATCTAACCGGTTATATATAATTCATGTTATTTGATATATATACTACTCTTGACTTATATTAGATAACACTACCATTACTTATTTACCTTCAGGCAGCTATGTAAAGAGAATGGAGCCTCAGGGGAGAGTAAATGTGGATATTTGTCCCTTTAAAGAACTGACCTAACATCTCGGCTTAGTTACGTGCCGGCTTCCCTCCTCCGAGTGACCACCTGCATTGGCGTGTGTTCCTCCGCCGCCTCCCACCTACCCACGCTAAGCCTCATACACACTAATAAACGTAATTCTTTTCAAAACAAGCATTTATATTCACACTAAATGACATTCCAACCACGGCTAATACAAGGGATTGGAATAATGCGCTACGATAGGCAAAACAGAATGTACGTTTGAATAGAGTGACAAGCGCACTACTTACCTTCCCCTTCGCCCGACCATGCAGGTTGCAACGTGCGCACTGCCCCCCTCCGTGCCCCCCAACACCCCCCACATCCCTCCATCTACCTATACTAAGGCAATGGGGGTTATAGTGTATATTTCATCCTCTTTCATACGATATATTTTAATTTCGCTCATTCGTGACCAAGTGAAGTAGACAATACTCAAGTTAAAGAGATCGAAGCCTACACGAGTCATGGGAGTGTGTGATGAAAGAAAAACATTTGGTGTGATCTACGTAATGGATTAATAAAAGAAGCACATGACAGGCCGTTTGCAACCATGTGTGGAAGCAGGAAGGACTAAACATTGCTAAAGTTATCACATTGTTTCATGAATCGAGGGAATGATTGATGGATTAATGACTGTTTCAAACGCTTCAGTCACCGCCGGAGAGAGTATCAACACTGTAAACACCGCCACCAGCCCTTCGCTGCCTAGGATAACGACTAACCAAAGTATGTTCAGTACCACCAGCACCTGTAGGCTGTAAGGAACATGAAAGGAATGTTGCACCAAATCGTCGACCCACGTAAACTGCATAGGAACTTCAATTGACTAGGTGGCAGAATGCGGGAGAGAGAGAGGGCGAGGAGCAGTAGCAAGGAGCATAGCATAGCAAGGCATGGATGATCGCCTTGATGTATCATCGCGTTAATAATGACTGCCTTGGCAAGTCATCACGCAAGTTGCCAACCAAGAATAGAAGAAACTCACCCAAACTAGACTTCCTTAAACTGGTCGACCACCCGGCCCGGAGCAGGAGAATGTGTTGACTGTGCGTGGCGCTGCGCGGGACATCTCATTGGTTGCCAAGTACGCAGTCAAAACGCCTTTGATATTTTTTTTATTACACTATCAAGTGGATACTTGTCCAACAGGTATGGCTCAGCAGCCTTCCTAGAGGTTGATGATGGGGACGGTGACCTGTACAACGCCTCGCTGGTGTTGGAGGGACAACAAGTGTTGGATGTGGACAAGCAGGAAGGCATCCATGTGGGCGGATCTCCATACTTCCAGGATGAAGGAGTCCTTAAGATCAACAGCGATTACTTTGATGGTAAGAATTTCTAGAACAAAATTGTTACAATGTACATTGCTTAGTTTAGCAAACACAATAATTTGAAGCACACATCACTGAAAGGCCTGTCTTCTCCCCCACTCAGGCTGCATCGACGACCTACGTATCTCTGGCCGCAGTGTCCCGCTGCCGCCGGCTGTCAACAGCACATCCTGGGGCCAGGCAAGTGCCTTTAAGGGTGTGGAGCGAGGATGCATTGCTCCGTCGGCCTGTGCCAATGTGTCCTGCAGACCTCCGCTCTCCTGCGTCGACACCTGGAGATCATATCATTGCGGGTTGGTGTCCACTGCCACAGGCGATCACATCTTTGTTTATAGCTATTCTAAGGAGAGTGTAAGTAATGAAAGACTATTATTGCAGGTGTGGCGAGGGACGGGCGCTGAGACGTGGCCGCGTGATGTGTGAGGACGAGGATGAATGTGTGTGGCAGCCTTGCCTCAATGGCGGGTCCTGTTTCAACACCCATCCAGGTGATGTTTAGGCACCTAAAACTCACCAACATTGGCATGCTCTATAATTTCAGCAATGGAATTTTGTAACCATTTTATCATTTAGAACAATAGACATAAATTTTTTTGAAGTATTTCATAATGGTGGAAAACAAACACAGGCTACGTGTGCACCTGCCCGACTGGGTTCAGTGGACAGCACTGCCAGCTGCCTGACGTGGGCCAGACCTCCCTCAAGCTGCCCGTGGGAGTACTGGTGACCATCGTTGTGTGGTGCATCTTCCTCGTCCGTGAGTACCTTGTTCAAGGCAATGGCTGAAAGTTCCTGATCCCTAAAAGCGTGAGCGAGTAACTAGTGTGAGTTCCTGTGTAATGTAGTAGAACAGGTATGGTGTTTGTATTAATGAGTTGGCCGAGCGGAAAGGCTAAGAGTAAAGATACATAGATATTACTTCCTGTCACAAATATACCATAAAAGGTAACATATGGTTAGAAGGCGTGGCCACCTTTCTTTTTGTTGCTAGTTTTATTCCTAGAATTCTTCTGCTTTGATATTCTTGGTCTTTCTCCTTAGTTTCCCTTTTCTTGGCCTTTGGTGTTGCACTGCGGCTTCTTTCTTGGTCTTTCCATTGATGGTACTTCGTCAAAGTTGCATCAGAGTCTGTAATATGTTCTATAATGTTTGCTGCTTTGTATCCATAGTTGTGTTCTAAGGCTGTTTGCCTGACTAAGAACCTGACCCTGAAGAGACCATGAAATTTTATCTTAGGGCACTTAGTCCACACCTTCGAGTGCAAAAACTCATTGGGATTTTGGGTAGCTCCCTTCAGACACCTCTTGGAATGAGTTGAGTCAGTGGTCACCGCCAGCCACACGCTCGCTCACACACACACAGCAGAGAGAGGAGGATGCCAAGTGGCAAAATTTGGAAAAAGAAAATAACTTATAACGTGATTTATGCGAATAACACCAGTGTCACCATCATACCACGTGGAGAGGCACGTGTGAGGCAGTGACGCAACACCGCGGGACATTTAAATCTTGCTCTGGTGAGGCTGGTTTTTAAATTTTGCGGAAAAAAATGTCTCCGCCTGACATTTCACACCCTTCCCCACACACTGAGCGCAAAAAGTAATTTTCGTGTGTTCCAAAAATATTCGTCAAAAAATACACCCTGACGACCCCCTTAATGAGGATCATACGGAATTCCCATCTATAACCATTACATAATTACAACTATTTCAAAGTTTTCTTAAGGTGTTTCTTCCTGCTATCTCTGAAAACATTCTTCATACAAGAAACTTTAACAAATCTGATTACAGATCAGAAGATTTACAATTTACATTCTTATTCTTTGTTGATAATTCAAGTGTAATTAAGTTATTTTGTGTTAAGGAAGAAACTTGCCAGTACAACATTAATGTATCACACAATGCATTTTCTTGTTGACAGTGCTGGTGTGCGCATTCCTTCTACACCAACAATACCGCCGCTCTGCCCTGCGTAGAGGCATGACGGATGCCAAGGACACCACAGTCAACTGTAAGGGTCAGGTGCCACCACCGTCCAGTCACACACCCAACCTGCTGGAGATGCAGCTGCTGAAGCCGCCGAGAGCAAACGGGAAGCCCGCCTGGACCACGAACCCCAATATAGCGGGTAACTCTTTCCTCTCTCTATCCTTATTAATCTATTCAATGGTGGCCATTATATATTTTTTTATATTCATATATTCTTGTAGCATGAGGCATGATTCGCACATCTCTGTGTATATGTGAGTTTGTGTGTGTGTGTGTGTGTGTGTGTGTGTGTGTGTGTGTGTATGTATGTATGTGTGTGTGTGTGTGTGTGTGTGTGTGTGTGTGTGTGTGTGTGTGTGTGTGTGTGTGTGTGTGATTAGAATCACAAGTCAGAGACAAAAAGTTGTGAACTTGTAATCTTGACAGGAATTGAAGGTTGGGAATTCTGCCTTCCTGTGTGTTCAAGTTCACCTCTTAACCTTACTAGCCCACTGCATCTGTAATCTAAATCATTAGTTACAGGCAAATGCTGCTGCTTTTATTCCATCTCTCGTGGCTCACTTGGCTTCTCTTTTTGCTACAGACGTGGATGTGCTGCAGGTGGATGTGGTAGCACCAATGAAAATCAGGGAGGAGGAAAGTTGTCAAGCTTCCACGCCTCACTTACGGGGAAACAATCAACAGGGTTCAGTGAGCAGGAGGGCAAGTAGGAGCAGTACCCTACTTGACGCAAGTGACCTAAAAAATTACGAGTACGAAAGTGAATGTGCCTTTCCTGGATCACTCACTTCCCGTAAGTCTGGCAGATTGGGGTCAGAGCTCTGATAACTGTTGAATATAACATTAAGTATCACATATCAATTTGATGCCATAAGGGCCTCTAGTAAAAATGCATTCCCTTCTGAATTTCTTGGCTACAGTATGAATACTGTGTACAGTTAATTTTAAAAAGTTCTATTCAAACTAGTGAGTTTGAGCATCTCTGACTGAACAAAGTCAGTTCACTGGAGGTACTTAGTGAAGGCAAGCACTAAAGTATGGCACTCAGCTGTAACGTGATTCATTGCAGTATTGTAGTTTAGTTCAGTGTAACATCATAGTAAATTCTGAGGAACACACTCTAAGCATACAAACATTATGCTGTGCCTTAGAATACACTGTTGAACTCATAGGTAAAAAAAAAAATTAAATAAAATTAACTTGTGCTCCATCGTCAGCTACGTAGTGTACCGGCCTACTTCTGTTTCAGGTGCATGACGTTAAATAGGTTGAGTCTAGAGGTGCTCAGGGTGGCCATGACGCATCTCGGCGCCAACCCAATCATGGGGCTCCAAAAAACTATTTTTCCCGCCGTGTGTCGCAGTTCTTCCCTCCTCCTTACTGGAAGGTGAGGCATATCACTAGCTAAAACATATCATATATTTTATCATTACAGTCATTCTAACAAAGTGATAAGTTGCTGCTAAAAATAGTACAATTGAGAGATATGTAATTATCCACAATGGAAATTACAGATGCTCGTTAAGAATAGAGAAAACATTTTGTCATGGCGCTGTTCTCCATAGAAGTCCGAAGCATAAATCTTCCCTCTGGTGGTATGCTGGCATGACAGAAAAGGCCCGTCCATACTGCGCCTCGTGCAGTGCTGCATGAGGCAGCTGGCAGTGTTGAACGCAGAGATTGCGTCCAGACTGTGTGCCTCACGCTTGAGGTGAGCAAGGAAAACCAGTCACCAATGAGCAGCGACGGGACTCAAGATTAACACTGATGCATGTCCATGAGATCGAGTGGGCCCGTGGCTCGTGTTGCGTGTTGAATATCCACTTCTTTCAATACCACCACTAACATGCAGCGCTGCACGAGGTGCAGTGTGAAGGGCCTTAACTTTCGACGTATTCAACTTTGTTCTTGTTAACATCCTAAGGATTCAACAGCTGGCTCGCTATGTTTCTCATGTGAAATAGGATGATGGTTTGTAGATGGTAATGAGAATGATATAGAATTATGACTTCTAATTAATCATTGACTAAAGTTGCATGGCACGAGCAGCATACCAACACTACTACTGTTATCCTCTCTGTTGAAGGTGACCCGACTTAACTGGTATGCGTCATTCGGGTCCCAAGTACAAACTGTATCATACATGCTGCAGACACTAATTGTTGCCCGAACTGCTGTGTGGCCTGAGATGTCTCAGGTTGTGCTCCCAAAGTGATGGAGGACATAGCCTTAACTTGAGTGTAACCAAATGGGCATTGTTGAACAGCCTGATGATGATAGGTAAGTGTAAGAATATCTTAACGTGGAAACTATCTTCTTACACTTTCAGTGACTATTTTTGTTCCATATTTGATCAATAGCTATGTTATCATTCATACCTGATGCCTAATTAATACATTAACGCCTTTTTCACCATACAGGTGGGTGGAAGTGACCTCCGCTGCAGGCAAAGAGTTAACTTACAACACAGTGGTGATTCTTCTGAATGTATTCACGGCCAACAGGCAAGTCAGATGGACCTGCCTTCACTTCCTTCATGATAACTAAGGAAAAATGAGAACCGGAGTGCAAGGAATTATTACAAATACATGGACTTATAAGGCCTACGTAAATTTGTACAGTAAATGGTGAGGATCTTTCGAGGTAGCAAGGATTGGGTGAAGGTCTTCCATGTCCTGTGTGTATTGGTTCTAGT
Source organism: Metacarcinus magister (assembly GCA_029783475.1). Lineage (NCBI taxonomy): Eukaryota > Metazoa > Arthropoda > Malacostraca > Decapoda > Cancridae > Metacarcinus > Metacarcinus magister. The sequence goes on from JAPQNM010000046.1 coordinate 12,004,795, forward strand.
ATTGCAAAAAGACAGTGTTTCACGTTACAGTTAATTGTGATGTAATGATAAGCATATGACTTTATCTGTCTCTTCTAACCAGGCTAGAAATTATCCCAAGTTATAGGTAGTGTCCTGGGCTGTTCACACCTTAAAAAAGATGGTTGGCGTCTTAACACAACGCCTTAGGAGCAGCCGTCCACCTGCCTTGGACTGTGGACACATCATTATCTGTATGATGCAAAGTGACCAATTTGTAATAGATTTTCCGACACTGGCTGAAATGTGTTTTCAGAATGTACAATTCATGGTGATCCTATATTTTTGATAATTTGATATCTATCTCATAGTATTCCCAGGTCTATAAAATTTGTATTCTCCCAAGTGTTTGCATTATTCTAACCTTGTGTTACTAAGAAGGAAAGAGTACAAAGCTAAAGACTTGAATATATCAAATTAATCAATAAAGTTTGTTTTACTCGGAGAGATATCACACTAAAGGCACACTACACACATATGACTTTAATTATCTATTTATTTATTCATTGTTTAATTATCTATGAATGAATATTGGAAAAGTGTATTCCACCAATATAACATGAAGTTCACACAAGGTTAATGCAGATAAAAAATAGTTTTCAATTCATGACACTCAATGAAGCGAAGGATGTAAGTCCATGCCCTTATGAGAGTCTGTTAAGAAGTCTGAGATGACAATCAGCATCAAACGACCAAACAGGTGAGTAATACTAAAGGAAGGTTGAGGCCAAGTATCAGATAAAGGTGACACAAATTGTTAAATCACTATAAACACAACGCCTTTCTCATGACGCTTGTGTTCTAAGTCCATCCATTCATGTAACAATCCTTGACTATACGAGTAAACATAACAATAAGTTGGACTAGAAATATTTGGTTTTCATGTATGTGTTGTGGCAAATAATACTTTACACCTTTTATATCGCAGTAACTTAATGAACAGATGACTGCCGAGTCAAAATATTTGAAGTAGATGTATTAAAATATATGAAAACAACTATTTATATATCTCAAATGCCTCTCCATGAAAATAAACAAAAAAGAATACGTAAATTTAAATACAAAATACAAAATTGACAACAAAATAAAAAATGAGAGGAGGAGGAGGAGGGAGAAAGTGAAGGGTCGGGCTGCCAGGCAGAGGCGAGGAGTCTGCTGCCACCGCCACCCTTGCCTCAGTACTGCCTCACTCTCCCGCTCACCTTCGTGCGGGTCACATCCTTGCTCCCAAACGTTAAGGACCACTCTTGTGACCACTCTTGTGCCACCAACAAGCATAGATGGGAAAGTTTCAAGGATTGTGAAGCGCAGTCTGCAAACTTTTTTTATATAAATTACAAAGATAAACAAGTTATACCCTTTTTTACTGGAGAGATATACTCCTTAAGAGTATACGTAAGTGACTTTGCAAACAACATTCAACAGACAGATGGATATTATGTTTCAGCATAATAATGAAAACAATTCCACATTTTCTGTATTGTACTTGAGTGTTTCGAAACGCCAGTGAGGGTCATAACCCCTTCGACAACCAGCCAGCCGCCCGCCGCTTCAACAACCACAAGGCAAAGAAGAGACGTAAGTTATCACGAGGACACACCACCACCACCACCGCCACCACTACCACCACCACCACCGCCATACCAACCTCCCGTGTAGCTGTTTCCAGACGACAAAGGTGAGTCATCATCATAAATATAGCAATTAAGGAAGTTTATTATTCTATTCTGATCAGGTAATTATAGATTCCATTTGAACTATTTGGAGAAGCGCCAACCCAACCACAACAACACGATGGAACAACTTTACAATACGATACAATAATATAACAGTTACCCAAGGACTCACTATGCAAGTCTAATGAAACAACCTCTTACTGCATGACAAAAAAAAAAATAATTCATGTGTGAGTTTTCCAGCAAAATCTGTTTGGTACCAATGAGAGTGACAAACTAAAGTGCCGCTTCACTACTCACTTCATAACAACTGTCAGCCTGATCCTCACCAACACGGGGCACAACACGCTCAGCTGACGGACCTGTTGCTGTCAATCATGTTCAAAGGATAAATCACTCTCAAACACTACTTTTCAGAGGCAACGCGCGTATAACAGACTCCCTAATAAGACGGTTAGTTCCATTACCCACAACCCAATCATTAGTGTGTGTGTGTGTGTGTGTGTTTATTTATATAAGAAAGACAATTATAGGCTCATAAAATGTATCTTAGCCATTTCTGGGGAACAAAATTGCATACAGTCAAATAATTCCTGTGCTCGAAACATGGAATTTTTTTTATAACTATGTGCCTGAAATTAAATTTGTAATACCTACACAAAGTTCCTATTGAAAGTATAGAACTTTTTTTTTATTCAGAGCGCGTGTACCGCATCTTAGAGAGAGAGAGAGAGAGAGAGAGAGAGAGAGAGAGAGAGAGAGAGAGAGAGAGAGAGAGAGAGAGAGAGAGAGAGAGAGAGAGAGAGAGAGAGAGAGAGAGAGAGAGAGAAGGGTGAGGAGGAACAACTAGAATAGTAATGAAAAAAAGTGTGCAACAAAAAGAAAATGTGTAGAATCAAAATAAAATAAAAAAAAATATTGATATGAATAAACAAGAAAGAATTGGAACCAACAAACATAACTATATAAAAAAGAATAAAATGAATGAATATATGACACACACACACACAAAAAAAAATCTAACTTAAAAAAAAAACACGAAAACCAGAAAATTAATGAAAAAATTTATTTTAATTTTTTTTTTTCTTCAGGAACTGTATAATAATAACTAAGAACATAAACACTAACTTGAAATGACACGAGTAGATTAAGAGGAGAGGAAACAACAAAGAATGAGAGACATGCAGAAAAGAGAGGGAACATTTTCACTGCCCTTGTTACGGCGCTACACACGGGTAAAGGGGAAAGTATAAGTCCACTAAAAGGGGAAAGTAAGTATAAGTTCACAAAAGGGGAAAGAATAAAAAGTTAACTAATTGCAACAGTCATACAAGGAGGATGAGCTGAGGATAACAAAGGCTTAACTTCTTAGTGGAAGGGATGATGATAGATAAAAAGGAGAACTATATTGTAGGGAAACAGAGGAAATAAATAGGAAGATGAAATGCAGTATGAAAAAGAAAGCCATAGAGAAAAAAAATAATTGATGAAAATACGCCTGATGAAATAATAACAATTGGTTTTCCTATAAAGACAAGACTTTCCAAATAGCAATTAGTGAAACAGTCGTCTTAATGCTGCCTTAATCCATAGCAATCCAGTACGTCCGTTATAGAAGTGAATATTTCTTGTAATTCCTAAAAAAAATAAAATAGAAATGAAAAAATACAAAATAAATTCGGGTGGTCCTGTCTGGCTAGGAAAACATAACTCCTTCGTCTTTAAAATGTTTCGCTTAAGTCTTGTTAACGCTTGTTTGTAATACTTCATCGTAAAATAGTGTTCCATTGTGTATATGTTGCTGCGACGCTATGCATTAACTTCTTAACATGGCAAGGAACTGCTTTAAATCATGCCTTGTAATACACTTTGTTTCTTTTTTCTTTCTTTTTTTTATAAGGAAGACCAGCCAAACACGCTGACATTCAATACTCAACAAAGAAAATAGGAGAACATTTATCTACGTTTGTTTTCCTTCAACATAACGCAATAATACTTTCATCACCTGCTACATTACTTTACTGTTCCATATCAATTGTTAGTTATTATCATTGGTATTATTTTCCTGCCAGACAACATCAATTTACAAAAAAAAAAGCTTCACAATCATATTCAATAAAACTTTAAATTAGAATTTCCTCTTAATTAAACACGCACGCACACAAGCACGCACCCGAAAGCACACACACAAACACACGCACACACACACACACACACACACACACACACACTTCTTCTTTTCATTTGATGAAGAACACATTTTCCTCAGATGTCATTTTATGTAGTGAACTCGTACATCAAGGCGGGAGGAGGCAGCGTCAGGAGGCAGCTGCTGGACGGGCAACAATGTAAAGGACAAGGAACGGAGTGCAGGCAGGGAAGACTCAATACGAAATATCAAGAACGAATAAATACTAAATAATTAAATAAAGAGTAGGAAATAATTCTAGAATAATAAATGTACGATTTTGTGTAATACTCTGGACTACCACAACATAATTAAGTCCAGTATATTTTCAAGTACAGATCCAGTTCAATATTCTGGCATGCAAAATATGAATCACTCAATGAAAAACTTGCTTCCAGAAACATGAGACACGCATCAAGCAGAGAAGCAAAACCAGTATTTTAAGATTTAGCAAATCCTTAAGTCAAGGGAATGTCAGGAATTCAAGTGAAAAATGAAATTTATGGTTTCGTCTGAAATAAGAAAATGAGGGTGAGAAATGGATTTGCGTTCTCTCTCTCTCTCTCTCTCTCTCTCTCTCTCTCTCTCTCTCTCTCTCTCTCTCTCTCTCTCTCTCTCTCTCTCTCTCTCTCTCTCTCTCTCTCTCTCTCCAACACCCACGAAATAGTAAAAAAGAAAAGAAAAGAAAAAGGGTGACAGGTATATTCACTTCGTATTGAAATTGGTGATTCGCCTCTTCGATCCGCTCACACCTTGAAGAACCTTTGAAAGAAATTAAATGTTTGCTTTTTCACTACTGGCTGACAAAAAAAGAAAGAAAAAAACTACCGTATCCACACATCGTTTTTACAACAGTGATGTCATGCTCGTATGAGACTGTATGGCCGCAGTTGTTTACCTACACACTTTTAAGTTATAGTAGAATGGAATTGGAAGGCAAATATAGATGTAAGAATGGATACAATACTTTGAATTGGTTGTAATTTACTAACAATTATAGTTCCATTATTGCATGTCAGTTATTTTCACGCTAGGTACATATTGAGTTATGTATACAACGTTCACACTAACAACACTATTTCAACATTCAAAAACTAACAATTAAATGCCTTGAAAACTCGAAATGTAAAACGAAACAGTCAATTGTCACAAAGAAACCATAACTTATCATCCAACCTAGACACTCTTGAGTAGTTCAAGCAGAGAAAATAAAAACAACACAGACGATTAATCACAAACGCGTCATCGTCACCAGAAAACCAAACAAATAAACTCACTCAAATAAGGATGAACTTCACTATTATTTGTAGTTCCTGTTTTCAGCTGCCTTGTGACTGAGCTCCGTGGAGGATATTGGATGGCAGTTAGAATATTGCATGTATGGAGGGGAGGCACGTTGGTATTGGATTCCTTTTCGCCTTTATAGACATCACCTTACACCATCGACCACACCGACCCTCAGCAGTCCCCTCGATCTTTCCACCTCACCTCCTCCTCCTCTTTCAGCAAGACACGCAAATCAACATTGGGTAAAAAAATATAAATCAAATAAAAGCAGAAACCGGCTATTCTATAAACTTTAGCTACGAGATGTTTAGGATTGTATTTGAGGTGATTCGTGAGTGTTCATATTCCGAGACTGGCTATTTAAACTTTTAGTATATATGATTCTAGTTTCCTTGGATCTTAGCAGCAAAAAATACTGTCAAAATCGCAAGAAATATATGACCTGGTTGAGGCGGGGAGGCAGGTGGCCATGAAGACAGAAATCAAACACGCTAGAAAGTCTCCCTTCCTTCCGTCAAGGTGGTGAAAGATGACTTAGAACTGTGTACAAACGACGCTGCAGACGAGAAGCAAGTACTCGGCGACTGAATTTTCATCACGACAATCAACTAGAAATATTTAATGAACGTGTACGACAAACAAAACCATCTTTATAATTATTATCATTATTATTATTATTATTATTACTATTATTATTATTATTATTATTATTACTACTATTATGGTACCTGGAGATGGACAACATTCATACGTCTAAAGCTAAGCCTACATACAAAGTTAACAAGTTTACCACTTTCCTTTACTTAGAAAAGGTGAAGTTTTCTAGGCCTCAGCGTTACTACGGCCATTCATTCCCAACTTGTATGAAACTGTCTTTCTTTTAAAAAAGTTAGTGATGAAGGTTATAATAATTTTACGCCTTGGCCGAAAAACCTCTGGCATTTCAGTTTCAACTTCGGCAAACACTCGCTTGTAGATGAAAACAGAATATTGTCTTACGTGCATGCACTTCGAATATTGTTTTAGGCGATGCAGTCATATTGATGAGTTCTGATACTCATAAATTCCATCCAATAGTTCAGTTTGAAGAATTACGAACAGGACTGAAGAATTGTGTAAGGATCGTGTGCACTATATACCTTCACCGAATAACACACGTCTTTGAATTGTTCTGGACGCCTTACTATCCTCTTCTGGGTTTTCCTCACATAGATACTCACGCGACAGTACCTTCCCTTGTTCGGCATTACTTTGGACTCAATTTTCTCAAACCAGTTCATTCTCACACGTCGGCTTCTCTCCTTTCTTATCCTTTGTCTATCTGATTTCCTCGTTTTCTTCCGTTGTCACTGTCTCCCCTTGATGGCTCCCTCGACATTACCTCCCACCGTGTTCCCATCTTCCGTCTTAGAATTACAGGGGTTAGCGGTCTCCTTCCGTAATGAGAATTGGATACTCGCACCCTTGAGCTTTATTGTGTTTTGTAACTCCCTCTATAGCAGCGAAATTACTTCCCTCACTCGACAACACTTGATCAATTCCTCGCGTCTCGTGGGGATTGCGTAGTACTCTAAATTGTTTTTCTAATTTCAGACTACAAAAGGTTTTACTTCACGTAGTTGTTTCGTGTTTCTTTGTTTTTCTTTTTATCATATATGCTTTTTTTTTTAATTCGTATGTAGAGCTGCATGAATGTTTTATTAATATTTTTTTAGAGGTCAAAACTTTGGAAGTATATCTCAGAACAGGTTGACTGAGCACGACAAGGATATATAAGGTCCATGAACGTGGCCAGAAAAGAAAAAATATCCATGATGAAGGCATTAATCCCGAGGGCTGACAAGAAAACAAATCGCAATTTTCTTCCGTTCGTAGGTAGGTCAGAAAACTTTCATGAACAAAGCGACGTACAATGAGAATATTAGTCTTCAGTTACACAGGCATAATTTAATTGACGAAGCTGATCCGAAACAGAGATGACATTAATTCATTATCTTTAACCGCTTAAGAACTTCCATTTATCATTACTGACTTGAAATTGCACGAAAAAAGAAATAAAATACTATATAACGGATGAATGGCGCCACCTATCCACGAACAGAACTGGTGAGAAAACATTTTCTTTTCATTAAAACAAACGAGCTGTTGTTGCTTTGGCTATTACACAACAGAAAGAGAAGTGAAAAGGAAAACGCATTCGGGTGCCCATTATTGTTCTTTGTTCACGCTGCCGAACGTGTAAAGTTGACACAGAACGTTACACTGGGAAAGGGCCAACAAGGGCTTCAAGCGGCACCAATTACTACCATCTAGGAGGGGCAGGGGGTCGACGCTCCCTCCGCCCCATGACGCCACTCTCTTGGCTGCTGAATAGAGTGGGCGTCATGGACATTTTGAAGTCAATTTGATAACTGCCTCTTTCCGTTTGACCTAACTGACCTGGTGTTAGGCAAGGTCTTCACATCTTCGATAGGCCGGCCCCCTCCCTACCTCCACTGTGTGTGTGTGTGTGTGTGTGTGTGTTGTTACTACTGTAGTTATCTAATTGTCTTCTTATCTCTGAGGGTCAGTTACGTATACTTAATGTAAGAGGGAACTAATGAGCGCAGGTGTATACGTCAAGGGTACAGTGAGTTTGTATTGTAAGACTTACAATGGAGGGAAGGAGAGGAAAGGGACTTGACTTCTCTTCTCTAACCACGACCTACGCCTCCTTCCCCTCGACCATTGACAAAGTACAACATGCTTTCCAATCAGCACCGCCCCCACCATCAATCAGGGACGCAATCACCACCTTCACCAATTTCTCGGAGGGTTACGAGTCCCCAAGGCTTGAGATTATTTATAGTGACCCAAAATTCTAGGGAAGTCATAGCTAGTTGAAAATACGTATACGAAAAAGTGCAAATAAAAGCATATAAAAATAGTTATCAAATGTTAACGTGTATTTTATATATCTTTTTGATGTACAGTTCCGATGAAAGACTAACAAAAAAATATGGGAGAATCAACAATAAAAATCATAACGATAGGGTAACAATAGGTTTCACACACACACACACACACACACACACACACACACACACACACACACACACACACACACACACACACACACACACACACACACCGAAAAAAAAAAAAAAAAAAACCAGTGTTCCAATTACTTAAAACGGTAGCTTGCCTTTAGAATTTCGTGATTTTTGTTCTCTGGTGTTACTGTAGTGGTGGCTTTTACGTGCCTCGCTCCGCTAAAGGTACTCCGGGAATGGCAGACTCCCGCACCACCGACACGAGCTGGTAATGACCTGAAAGACTAAAAACTGGTGCAGCAGAGTAACTGGCGGACTGTTTTCAATACCACATATACACAAACACACACACACATACATAAAAAAAATATCACATACACACATAAACCTGTACTTTTTTTCCAATATATTTACCTTTACATACATACATACCTTCAGAAGAGCAAAACACATCAATATTAAAACGTCAATATCACTCACACTCTGGTGCACATCAATCACTCTTAGCAGCAGACACACGTGAACTAAAGACTTGGAAGAGTAAATAGCGATGGGATTGAACGTTTCCCTGATGCTAATGGTAACTGATGATGCATATTACCCTCATCAGAGACTTGAGAGAGAGAGAGAGAGAGAGAGAGAGAGAGAGAGAGAGAGAGAGAGAGAGAGAGAGAGAGAGAGAGAGAGAGAGAGAGAGAGAGAGAGAGAGAGAGAGAGAGAGAGAGAGAGAGAGAGAGAGAGAGAGAGAGAGAGATCTATTCACCTCATATAATATACATATTTTTGTAATGATACCAGGTTTTCAAAAAGCTAAAACTATAAAAAATAAATGAACACTGTCAGGCGATTGTTTTTCCTACGCTAGATATATTAATGAAATGCATCCTGAGTCATGTTTCCACAAGCAGAATTAATAGAATGTATAAGAGTGAAGGCTTGAGTGGTGATTAATCATTTGGTGGAAAAATTGGCGAGGCCTCACCACAGAAAAAGCGAGAGAGAGAGAGAGAGAGAGAGAGAGAGAGAGAGAGAGAGAGAGAGAGAGAGAGAGAGAGAGAGAGAGAGAGAGAGAGAGAGAGAGACCTTATTTTCTAACTTAACATATTTTTGTACCCTAAACCTGTCACTTTTTCGTTCCAGTAAACACTTATTATTTACATTTACTCTTACAACCTTTCCTCAAAAAAGCTTTAATTTCACTAGTATATTTCCAAGTCTTCCATCAGGCTAATTAATGAGAAGTGAGGGCCAGGAGTGAATCAATCTTCGTTAATATGTCTTGCGTTCTCAAAGTGAATTAAATATCTTCCACAATATTTATTTTCCTCGTCCGTCCAATAAAATTTTTCGCCCACCGTCTCCTCCCAGCCTCCCTTCCCCTCCCTTCGTTCCATTGTGCTCGCCTCCAGTTTTGTTTTCTTTACACTGATGAGGGCAATCTCTAGAATTTATCAGCACAATCTCTCGCTTTTCTTCGCCACGTTGAAGGTAATTCGACCTAAGCTATTGATCATTTCGATACAGATGGAAAACGAGTGAGATTCCTCTTCATAATATTCATAATTCTTAACCCTGAGTGAGTGTGTGTGTGGGTGTGTGTGTGTGGGTGTGTGTGTGTGTGTGTGTGTGTGTGTGTGTGTGTGTGTGTGTGTGTGTGTGTGTGTGTGTGTGTGTGTGTGTGTGTGTGTGTGTGTGTGCGTATCAAATTACCAGGAATATGATAATGAACAAAATCAAGAGCGCTAAATGAACCTTCAATCAACATTTTCTGAGAGGCGGGTTTTCTAGGGCACATTTCTGATCGGAAAATCCATTATTAGATATCATCAACTGGACCCATAAAGTTTCTCACCAATTCCTTGGCGCTGGAGTCGGTGTATTGGTAGCCTGGAAAGATTCACTCGGCATTCCCCTGCAGGCCACGCAGCGCCAAGAAATACAACCACACGCTTCGCTGCGCCCGTCAAGTCTTGCAGTATATTGCTCTTCTCATTAGCCAGCGATCCAGACCAGGCTACCTTCATTGATTTGACGTAAATTTCAATACTGTTTTCTCGCTATAGCTATCTCTTTGCCTGCCTGCCTGACTGACTGTCCCTGTGTCATCCGGTCTGTTTATGTGTCTATCACTGATTCTGTGTTTTGTTTTGTTTTTTGGTCTATTTTAACGTCTTTTTCTGCGGCTGCTTATCGGTTTGTCTGTCTGACCCATTCCCGCTTTTTTTTCTCTCTCGCTCAATAATTGGTAGGAAAATGATACCTGGAAAACCTTGAAGTGATGCTTGTGAGAGAGAGAGAGAGAGAGAGAGAGAGAGAGAGAGAGAGAGAGAGAGAGAGAGAGAGAGAGAGAGAGAGAGAGAGAGAGAGAGAGAGAGAGAGAGAGAGAGAGAGAGAGAGAGAGAGAGAGAGAGAACGATCATTAGAATGGATTAGCGACGCATTACCAACATGTATTTCTAGCCTGCCGCTGAAAATCAAGGTTTATATGGTTTGATACTTTGATATGTGATATTTTAATTACTATGAATGGTAATTACATAGGTTGACAATATACAGAATCATGCAAACATAATCTGTCAAACCGAACAGATGGGGTGACGGTGAATCAAGGACAGGAAAGCACTTTAATCAGGGAACTAATAAATAAATAAAATAAAAAAAAGCAAACTCCATCATAGATATAATTAACGTGATCAGTGTAAACTTCAAGCACCCAAGTGAAATACCTGTACACTTCTGATATCAACTTCAATCATCTAACAGGAATGCACACACGTATTCGCAAGCCTGGAAGCTGTATTTCATGTACATATAATACCAAGTCTGGAAATTACTGGAAACACGTCTGGTAAAACCTCTTCTATAATGCTGCATGGAAACATTAAGAGGATTTCTTTACAGTCACAAGGGAAAGCAAAGGAAAGTATCACCTTTATCCTGCAATCTATACGCCAAATCCAGGTATGGCTCGTATTAATTTAGGTATCAAATTCACTTATATGAAAAGGGAAAATGAAATAAGACTACATTTTACATATGACAATAAAGCACAGTGGGAAGGGGACCTGAATGACCATCTCCCGCTTGTTTGGAATGGTATGGCAGGTAATCCGCTTAGAGGCAGGCATGTAAGGATCCCTGAGTATGTGTGTAGAAGGTAGCAGCCAGCGACACCTTTATGCATATTCCTCCCGTCCTTGCACTGATGATGACACATTCCATGACACATTCCACGCCTTTCAGAGCCCAGGACACATGCATCAAATAGTGATTCTTCCTAACCTCACTTTTATCCATTTTTTTGTGATTTATTATAGTTTTTCTTCTCTTACTTTATACATAATTCCTCTTCCACATCCCTTTTTTCTCCTCAATCTTTCATTTAATATTTTTTTCTTCTCTTTCCTCTTACCATGGCTCCTCCTTTTCCTTGTAAATCATCCTAATTCATCTCCTTGTTCCTCTTACAAACATTATTTCCCTTTATTCTCTTCTATCCTATTTTCATTTCTCTTTCTTCCTCCCTCTCTCTCTTTTTATCATCATCCTCCAACTTTTATATATATCTTTCTTTTCCTCCCCTTATCTTTTTCTCTTTTTTGCAGCGTTCGTAAAATCGTCAGTGGTCGCGGTTTTCCAATATGCCGTCCAATACTGGAATCATAACAAGTGAAAAAATATCGGAATAATGTTATGGAATAGAAATTTATCTCAGCTTCGTCTAATGGCATTGGGCGATCGAAGGGCGAATTTGTTGCGGGAGTTCACGTGGAATGCATAGAATGTGTGGTGTCTCCGGGTGCAGGGGAAGAAAACGAGCACAGAGCATCATGGATTCCAGCAGTGTAGTGGTTTTCAGGTGGATTAACAAGGGGACTCAGTGCTGTCAGAGGGGATATGATATTTGTGGATACAGAGGCAAAAGAGTGTAATGGGAGAATTTAATTGGGAAGTTGTGGATAATAAAGGGACCAGGAAAAGCTGCAATTAACTGGGGCACACAATGGGATACTAGTGGAGGAGAGGGACATCAAGTGGGGTAATTAGGTGGTCGATGAAAGAATGCAAGATAATGAGAGTAGATAAAACCGTTCATTGTCTGAAGCATTATATAAGTATGTGTGTGTGGCTATTTTGGGAAGATATCTAATGAGGAATTTATGAAGAGCCTTTGATACAATATAAAAGTAACTAAGTGATATAAAGTAAATAATCACTTATTGTACGAAAGTAGCCGATTCCAAAAATATAAAACCTTATTTTATGTGTATATTAAAATTTCCGTTTAATGATATACTTGGATAAAATTTATGTGTATTTAATATTTTACTGTGATTAATGATTTTTCATTTTCATCTGCAAACTTTAACGTTCCTCATCATGACCTAACAGACACACACCCCTGACGCCTCTCTCTCTCTCTCCCTATCAGGTGTGAGCATGGCAGTCAACGTGCTGGTGCCTCTCCTCATCCCTCTGGGCGAGCAGCTCACCAACGGTAAGTTACACACACCCAATGCTACATACGTACAAACAAAAGTAAGTCATTTCACCCTAACATTTCCCCAATCCTCCTTTGTTACAATCGGTACTAATGACGGGTAAGTAAAGCGTATCATTAGCAGTGTCAATTAAGGTTTACATTAACATAGGCAAGGTCACATTCCATTCACTTCTATATTAACTTAACTATATGCTTTGGGTGGATTCTCACATATATAATTAAATCCATGGTGGTGAGTGTGAGCAGATGTGCCAATGATTCTCTTGACTTAACACCACCAGAACAAATAAAGGACGAAGAGGTTAACTGTCTCTGAATTTAGGTTTGTAGAGGAAACTCCGAATCGTAAGCGTGAAGGAAGATATTGAAGAACAAATTATCACCTCCATATCCTGCTTTGTTCAAGTTTATTATCAATTTACTATGTTATTACTCGTATATTTATTTCCCTTACTGGTTTGTGTCCTCTATTTCAACCTTCTCTTAACACCCTCACCTGCCCTTCCTCTTACTCTTAAATATCCTTTCTCTTTTTACCTCTATTCCTCTTCCTCCCTCCTTCCATCATGACTCAAAGCGATTCCTCTTCTGCATCTTTTTATGGTGTTATTCCAGAATTTCACGAAGGACATCTATGTGTTATATGAGGTCAATAACCCTTTGCTTTAGTCCCTGTTGGAGGAAATATGTTACTCATTTTCTGTAAAGGTTGTCCGTTTTCTGTTCTGTTTAGCTCTTTATGGCAAACTACGATCATCCGAGTTTTCGTCTTTACTCCTTGAAAATCTTTATGAAACATGCGAATATTCTTTTAGTAGATGATGATAATGGTGATGATGATGATGGTTCTAGTGATCTCTGCTTTTTGCGAACAACGAATTCTAGAGAGTATTGACATCTTTTCACTTGATTTAAGGCGTTGTTGCTCTACATACTTGCAGTTCTTCCTCTCCTTCACGCCATCCACGTACCATCGTACATATATATCTGGCAGCATCATATTGTATTGGTCTATACCTTGTTTGCATGCTATTACACCCACCTCCGAAGTCCGATTCAGAGTGGGAGGGGGTTACGGCACAGAAGAAGAAGAGGAATTGAAGAAGAAGAAGAAGTAGAAGAAAACGAAGAATTGAAGAAAAAAATTAAGAAAAAATATATTACGCAAAGAAAAGAAAGAAAACGAAAAAGAACTGGAGTAAATATTAAGAACACAAAAAAAAAAATAGGAGAAAGAATAAAGTAAGGATGAAAAATAAAATGTTAATAAGTTTAGTACAAGAAAAAAATGAAAAAGAAAACTATATACAAAAAGATTGACGAATGTCCAGGAAATA
>JAPQNM010000046.1:12023836-12081336 GCA_029783475.1 Metacarcinus magister
CATCGACCTTACAGTGAGTTGTTAATCCTGTGTCTGTCGCTGCACTAGTAAGTATTTGAACTTTACGTATAGTTGCGACGGAACTTCGAGGACATCTATACGTTATTGCCTCCGTGTTGACTTGACGTGCCCCCAAAATAGTGGAATAATTATAAAGCCCGATAAGTCTCTCCCTCCAGCCTCCTCACTTAATAATTGTGACACATAATTAATCAATGAACTCTTTGTGTATGGGTCACCTGGCTTCATTCAGATAGTGATTTTTAGCCGAAAGTTAATTAAATAAGGTATGTTTATATAAGATCCAATTTCCCTGAACTGAACACGGTTGATGAATTCCATTACTCACTGTCAAAACTAGATTAGGAATACGTACACACCCTAATATCATCTCTATACTGTAATATACTTTTAAATTATAACTCATTGAACAAAAAAATATCGAACAAAAATAATGAAGCAAAAATTATGATTACACAAGGTCTAGAATTTATAACACGATGTTGCACTGTCCTGAACAAAAACTAATGGTACAATCCAGGACCACACGCATTCTTTCCCTTATTAACGTCATGTGTTTTATACCAATGCATTACTCCGCCCGTGTCAACCTTTACATTGAAGGACCCGCATTATGATCCTCAACAGCACACAGTCAGGTTGTATCGATATGATCTACTACTACACCAAGCAACACTGGAGACACATACATAACAAAAATCATTAAATACATTATATACATCGAGTCCTTTCTGCAAGGTTGTGGCAAAGAGGGAAAAAAAAAGTCACTGCTTGGAAGGGATTTGCAACTTGAATGTCTAGACAAAACCTCCATTAAAAGAAAAAAGAAAACACTAATAACGAGTAATAAAATGGAAATAAAATGAAAGCGCTTTTAAAGACAAAGGAAAAGAAAACGAAAAGAGTTCATGGTAACCTTAATTCAGGTCATGAGATGCTGCTTTTTTCCTCTTTCTCTTCCGCTCTTACGTTTTTTAGTGTGACAGTTAACCTTGGAATTACTGAGCACACAAATAGTTCCCACGTTAATTAAATAGACACACACACACACACACACACACACACACACACACACACACACACACACAGACACACACACACACACACACACACACACACACACCCACACACACACACACACACACACACACACATTCAAAGCATAGACCAAAGGAAGAAAACAAATTATCATCTTAATCATAACATCTAAGAATGAAGTTTTTCCCTTACTATAAATATCAACAAACACACATTTACTCTAGAAAACAGATAACATAACGTGCAAAACAGATTGATATGAAACCCCGGTCTGGCTCCTCTGTCCGTCCAGTTCCATAGCCACAAACAGCAACTCTGGCACTTCACGTGTTTTTCCGCCTCGTAACCGTATAAGATTTATCACCCCGGCAGCAACATACGCCACCTTAACTTTTGCTCTCCTCTTCTGTGCCTCCCGGTAATATGTTAGCCTTGATACTAAATATGGAAGAGTTAGAGATCAACTTTTTGAGTGAATGGGTAATATTATAGACCTGATGTAGTGCTCTCTCTCTCTCTCTCTCTCTCTCTCTCTCTCTCTCTCTCTCTCTCTCTCTCTCTCTCTCTCTCTCTCTCTCTCTCTCTCTCTCTCTCTCTCTCTCTCTCTCTCATTTTTATTCCTTCCCCTCGACCCTATCATATCCCAACCTTCACTGCCAATTTACTCAAGTGGCCACTAAAATATATATGTGAGAAGAGCCTCGCTTTTAGGAGAATATATTTCATTTTCATATTCATTTGGTGGTAAAAAAAAAAAAAAAGTAATAAAATCTACATAAAGAATATGAACGAGAATTTCTTTTGATCGATTCTGAGGAAAATTTACATGGATGAGTGATGTAAATTAACACAAGTAGATGTATATTACACATGAATATTTCTCCATAACTGTAGCGATCTTAACTGTCTTGAAATATGCCTTTGAGGGTTAATTGCGTCTTATAATGTTGGTTCTCAAAGCTCAGTGCAGGCATTACTCACTATCTCATCGACATCTGCTTTAATACCCTGCATGATTTAGGTGGTTTGGTGGCATTGTCCAGAGCAGTCCAGCGCAGGCACGTCTTGAAATATGTATGTTTATCGCCTCCCAGCCAGGTGTAGTTCATTATAATTGTCTCTTCTTACTCTTTATATTTATTGCTTTGAACCTACACAGGGTTTCAGACTTGCTCTCAGTTACTTGATAATTTTTTTTTTTTAATAAACACACTCTCCATTGATGAACTTCGTGGCATTTCAGTACGATTAAGTATGCATTTAATGTGTAATGAAAAGAATAACATGAACTTTACTGAGTGGAAACTAAATATCATAGTGAATTTAAACGTCATCATACAACCTCGCTGCTGGTGTGTCGTCAAGCAGTTAATTGCCCAATCAACCAATCAATTAACACTAATAGGAATCAAACATTTCTCCAAAAATATTAAGTATATTCCAATTGTCATTAATCTCTCTCTCTCTCTCTCTCTCTCTCTCTCTCTCTCTCTCTCTCTCTCTCTCTCTCTCTCTCTCTCTCTCTCTCTCTCTCTCTCTCTCTCTCTCTCTCTCATAAAATTGCGGTCAAATTTTATGTCACCATTTAAGTATTTTATGTGTTCTTATTTCTTTGGCCATCTTTATGCATATTCCCTTCGAGTCTTCATCTTTTCTTCCTCTTCTCTCCTCTCCTCTCCTCTCCACCTCCTCCTATACACAGCCTGCTTCCCTTGTGTATGAAAAATCTCTTCTCTCTACTCTTATAACACGTTTCATAGTGTCGTCTTGTCATCGTCCAGTTTTTGTCTTCTCCTTAACACTCTCCACTTTATTCTATTATCCTAAACTTTTTTTTTATCTCATTTATTTCTATTTTAGCATCGACACTTTTCCGCGAGCATCCTCCACGTCTCTCCTCGTTTTGCTAAGTCTCACATCGCTCTTTTTTTTTTCTCCTCTCCCCTCACAGTTAATCTTCTCTCAGGCGAAAGGAAATGCTACTGAGGGAGAAGGATGGATAGTGTCCCGCAGTTCATGAATAAAAAAAATATATATATAGAAAAAAATGCTGTTGCGTGAAGAAAAAGAATGACAGAGAGGAATTTCAAATACCAGTTAGTCTTTTTTTTTTTAAAGCCTTGGCATGAGTGAAAGATTAGTAAGATTATTAATAAAAAGAGAGAAATGGAGATAGATAGATAAATAGATACAGAGACAGAAAGAAATATAATCTGACGCCAAACTTTACAACCAAATAAGCAGCGACACAGCAGACTTTAGTGCCGTAAAGTTTATAGTCACGTAAAACAGAACCAGCTAGTTTAACATTCCACAACAAGGTTCATTCGGCAAAAGCGCGGGAAAAAAAACCCACAAAATGGCATAAAATCGCACACAATGTTGAGTGCCACCTTCCACTACCATGAAATATGACCAACCATGTACGGTACCAGAGTGCATACTTCATAAGGGGTACATGTCCCCTCCGTAACCACTATATACTGTGTTATGGGCGGTGATGGGGGCAGGGAATGGGGGTTTGTTAGACTGGGGCGGCGCGGCGGTGGCTTCTCTAAGAAATAAAGTAATAATAAAGAAAGCAGGTAGAGAGGAGGTCATTATTAGAAAAATTTGGTCTTGGGAGGGTTCGTAAGAGGATTAGGAGGCACGATGGCATGGCTCTCAAGGTTATATGTTTAGCTTCGGTGCTACACTACTATTATTATTATTACTACTACTACTACTACTACTACTACTACTACTATTACTACTATACAAATAATAATAATAATAATAACAATAGCAGCAAAAATAGAAACAGTAGAATAAGTAATAGTAGCATATTAAAATTACAAAATAAACAGTGCAGTATCATGACCAAGGTGTTCCCACAAATCAATATGGACAAATAATGCCTAAAATAGAAGAGGAAGAAGGTACACTATTCTTGATCTTACTGTAAAGAGAATGAAGGTAGGAGATATGATGCACCAATAAATAACGCAGACTTAACGATGAAATGTGTCTTCATGGCGTGCATTCAGAGTCACTGGCATACCTCACCCCGGCGTGGGTTGGAGGGTAATGGAGATGACAGCTGAGGTAATGCACAACTTAGCGTGAGGCCAGACTTTCCTCTCTTGAAGCAATATGAAAATAGTAGTAAATGTGGAGCCATAAGTCCATGGGAGTAGTTTTGGTGTTAGCTGCACAAAGTCTTGGAACACAATTATCGCATCATTTCTTCATGTTACCACTGTTTTTGGCGTTATTTCTCACAACAATAACGGAGGAGTACAGTTTGTTGTACTTGATCGTTACGGAGTAGATTCCAATGCAGATGTGGAGTTACGTACAATGTTAGGAAGCAAACAGTAGCGCCACTGCAACATTACTCAGGGAATTACGCGAGCAAATTTCAAAATTTCACTACAGATAGTAACCAGTAAGTACAGCAAATAAAATAAAGTTTGTAGGTAATGTGTGGGTGAGGGGAGGGAGTGTGCTTCCCGGACAAGCACTAGTGGGAATAGAACTCTAAAGGACTATTGGACTATAAAGCTAAAAAGGCGTCATCGGTATAAACTTGAGTTTTCCAATACTGCGAGAAATTTCTGTTGCCTGAGAAAGGCAAGGGACCGATATTTGATTTTCCACTTTTACACGCAGAATTTAAGATAAATTTCAGTCCCCAGCGAGCGGCCTTCACCACCATTCCCCACGTCAGGCGCATCACTCATGCAGAGCAAAACATGAACTATATACACCATCCAAGGTTGGACGAACTAATCTTTCAAAAAACATGTCCTCAACTCAGACAAAGATAATCCTTGGATCAATGAATACTGTTTTGCGACGTTTGGAACAGTAAACGAGGGAGCCAAACCATCTCTCTCTCTCTCTCTCTCTCTCTCTATCTCTCTCTCTCTCTCTCTATCTCTCTCTATCTCTCTCTCTCTCTCTCATCTCTCTCTCTCTCTCTCTCTATCTATATATATATATATATATATATATATATATATATATATATATATATATATGACAAATAAATAAAAAAAAAATGTAACAAATGGTGGTAGAACGGGCGACGGTGTGTTGGGGAAAACTCAAAATGGTGATCTTGGTGTGGAAAAGCCTTTTGCCGTCTATTATCAACTTCTGCCTTATCTCCCCCGCTTTACACCAAGGCATTCCTGCATATCTCTCTCTCTCTCTCTCTCTCTCTCTCTCTCTCTCTCTCTCTCTCTCTCTCTCTCTCTCTCTCTCTCTCTCTCTCTCTCTCTCTCTCTCTTTCCGTTACTGTATATACATTTTTTGTTTATTTCCCTTTTCTCTTCTCCCAGTCCCTCTTTCCATTTCACTCCCTCACTCTTTCCCTGCATCTCTCTTCCCTCTGTGTTTTAGCCATTCTTATCGCTGCACACTACACGCAACCTTGAAGAGTTAAATTACATTGTTTCGTCCGCAGGTAATGCCTCAATGGCGTGTTATGGTGCCGAAACACACACACACACACACACACACACACACACACACACACACACACACACACACACACACACACACACACACACACACAAGACACACAAACAAGGACCCTGTGTACGTAGTGTTTCCTTGAAAAAAATATTGACTTACTGCTAGTCTGCTTAAAGAAATACGAGTACTATACGTGTCTTTGTTCTCCGTCCAGCGTTGCGCAACACCACCTCCGTGACAGCGAGGTAAGAGTTAAGCCCCAAAGGACCTATAGCCAAGGAGGTGAAGAGAACACTTGTGGCAGGGAGTGACACTTCCCTCGAGTTCGTATTTTTTTCGGGGCAGCTGTCAGGACCCTGTTGCATAAATTTCGTTCCCAAAATTCTCTCTCTTTCTCTTTCTCTCTCTCTCTCTCTCTCTCTCTCTCTCTCTCTCTCTCTCTCTCTCTCTCTCTCTCTCTCTCTCTCTCTCTCTCTCTGCAGCAACATCCTTCCAAAACTCAATGAGATCATGTTTCTGTATGTGGTACACGCCGTCATTATTTAGTATGCATGAGGAGCAGGTGTCCAGCGTGTTTCATCCAACAGTGTCGCAAAAGTCTCGTTACACGTTAATGAAACCTTCGTGTGGCTTCCTGTAAGCATTGACACCTTTGTGATGTGTGTGGCGTCAAGTGTGGCTGAAAATACAAAAGCCTTACATCATAGTATTCTGTTTGTTTGTTTTTCTCTAATGACAACACTTATATTTTACTTCCCTTCTTATATATAGTTTGAAATGATAAATTGTTGAATTGTAAAAATCTTGCATCTATAATCGTTAGGCCGTTTCAGACACGTGAAATTCAGACTGCTTCTCTGTGTCAACATTAAAAGTGAAATATATACAGAGGTAACAAAACCGTGACATATCCTTCCATATCCTAGGCCCAGCCTGAAGCCAACTCGGTAAACATACTTTCTTGGGATACCTTTAGAAAGCTCATATTTTTGTTTTGACAGTTTCAACACACAGCGCACACATGCCCGACACAGCAAAGTTGTTGGTAGTGTAAATAAAGGGAAACATTCCTACCTCATGCAGATGTATGTTGGTCCTTTTTCCACGCTACAAGTTAGGGTGAAAGGTGAAAGGTGCGGAGTGGCGGAGTGGCGAGGGTCGAACCATGAGACAAACAGGCTTGGAGACGTCTGTAAGGAGGGAGAAATGTCACCTACAATAATAACAAATAAGAGACAGTATTTCCTGAATCATTAATTATAAAGAGCAATAAAAATCCCCTTTACAGAAAGACTCCCACTAAGTATAGCAGCAGCAGCAAGATCATTACACCTCCGTGCACGTTATCATGACTTCTACCTGTCCTTCACCTGCAGCGACGTGATAATTGGACAAGTTACCACCTGTGATTGCATCCACTCAGGTGTTGCAATCAGACAATAATCACAAAGCGCTGATTCAATATTACGACAAACAAACTACAACCAATCTTATGACTGATGGAAGTGACGAAATATCTTTCTGAAACATTACAAAAACTTTCAATCCCATTATTGCATATCCACTAACAGGACACAACTAAACACAAGCACACAATAACGCTAATTGAAACAACATATCATAGTTTTCATTTACCAGCTATTGCATATTTTACAATAGCAATAGTAAAAGCATAGACTAGAGTTTTGAATGATGCAGTTTCCTTTTAACAGAGACAGTGAATCCATATAAATTTAGTCTCGTCGCCATTATGTATCTGATAATATAAATAAATGAAATTGCTTTATCTAACTGGAAGAGAAAATTAAAAACGAATTACAAACAATAGTGAAAATAATGCAAATATCTTTACCTAGCAATAAAAAAAAATTTCAGTCAAATCACGTTTTTCAGCCTCTTGTGTAGCGAAGCAGATGCAGTGATTTTGATTAAGTTATAGCACAACTTTGCCTCTTTCTCTTGTCAACTCTCCATCGCACAGTGGCTCCCAAGGGTATCTCGGAACAGCAGAAGATCCCAAGAGGCTAAGGTTGACTGACCCTCACTCATCGATGACTTATGCGAAGGGGTAGTAATAGATTTTATAATGATACATGAAGGAGCAAAACATGATAACAATGAACTTTACCCTTGAGTCTACCCTGAAAAAAAAAAAAACTGTGAGCGTCGGTTTCCATTTCTCGCTCTGTCTCTCTCTCTCTCTCTGTCTCTTTCTCTCTTGTTTTTAGTGAAGCAGCATCTCCACGTAAGGTCGTAAAAGTCTAGGTGCGCACGCCCCACACAACTCCACCTAAACCCAGCAAAAGCAGCAGCCTAGAAAAAAAGGATACATTGCAAGAGCTGCCACCAAGGGCCATAAGGGGACTACACTGTCTGGCCAGCGTCATGGTCACTCCTCCGTCACGTTTGTTACCTACATTCCACGCTTCCAAAAACGAGCAATTCCGCTAAAAATATATGGCTCATTCTACTTTTACAACCGCGCGCACCAACACAACACCGGCGGGTAAAATAGGTACTACCCTCTCCTGGCCAGCTATAGAGACAGTCTGAATCACCTCAAGTCCCATCAAAGAAACTCAAGTGTAAAAATTCATAAGTGGGTCATGTCCTTCCCATATGGTGTCTTTTTTCTTTTTTTCTCTCTTTTTTCTTTCTTTCTCTTTTTTTTTTATGGGTATGCATGAACACAGTCTCCGGCCATCCTAGTTTCCTTCACACGATGCTTTTGAGTGGGTTTTGTATGCCAGTGTAAGCATAGAACCGCTTCCGTGTTGTGTTGCAAGTGTTTCCCCCTGGCGGCAGGATGGCGAAGTGCACGAGCTATGCAAGGACACAACCACTGATTACACTTTGGCTGTTAACTTGAGTCTCTCTCTCTCCTCTCTTCTCTTCTCTTTCTATTCTATTTCTCTTTCGCTTCTCTTCTCTTCTCTTCTCTTTCGCTTCTCTTCTCTTCTCTTTCCCTTCTTTTTTCTTCTCTTCTCTGCTCTTCTCTTTCAAATATTCATTATTCCATCTGCTCCCTCTTTCCATAATTATTAGACTACTTTTATTCTAAAATTACCCTTTCTTGTCCTCCTCGTCCTCCTCCTCCTTTCCAAAACTAATGCATATCGTTATCCGTGTCGCGTCAAAATGCATTCCTTTACTGCTGCCATAATATAACCGACCTTTTATAAAATTGGTTTGTGAATAGAATGTATTAATTTATGACAGTTGGTACACGCTAAATATACTGAACTTTTGGCGGACGGTGTATTTCCTGCACCAACTTCTCCAAGTGGCAAGGGTGGTATTGCTTTTTACAGTGATTTATGAGGAGCTTTCTCTGTGTTCTCAGTGTTTGCCAATTATGGTTATGGTTCGTTAGGGTTCACCTGTTCCGCGGTTCTAAGCAAGTGAATATCGGTTCCCTGGAGCTGAGAAAACTTATTCACCGCAAATACTAAGACACAATGATAAAGTAAAATACATGAATGCAATTACGAGTCCAGAACAAAAGCTATGATGGTGGCTGGAGGAGACAGGAACTGGTGGGTCATTTTTCTTATGAACGATAACTTGGGACACCCTTCAGGGACGGGTGGAGGCACACAGAGGATGGGAATAATGGCAAGGAGGACGAGGCTGTGATTGATGATGGATCCTTCAAGTTCGGGGATGGGATGGGTGACGGGGGAGGATCAGATTATGGGATGTCAGTGAGAAGGTTGTGAGGGTACGGAGGAGAGGAGAAGCAAGAAGAAAGTAATATGGAGTGTGAGGTAGTGTTAGTCAGCTGTAATTGACGAGGTGTGACTTCCTGGTGATATCGCAGGAAGCAGTGCAGTGTCAACAAAGAGTAAAGATGATCAAGCAAATCAACGTAATCGAGTAAAGAACACAGTAAAGTAGGTAACATAATTTTGTGTCGGTGTTGCGTGTAACGTGCTACATCAAAGCCGCGTGAACACTCATCAAATTAGAGAGCATCGACACCCCGACCCACTGCTTGTCCCTACCCTACTAAGGACCCTCGCTATGGACCCCGCCAGGATACTGCAGATCATCACCAACAGCACATGGATGGGTGAGTAATGAATTAGATATATATAGTTTTTTTTTCTTCTCTTACTCTCTTCCTTTTTTCTATAGCAACTCTCGTTTCAGCCACTTTCACACAACACCATCACTATCATCACCACCACCACAAGCACAACCATCACTTCTACCCTCACCATCACCACCAGTTCGTTCCCAACCTCCTCAGACTTCTAAACCTATAAGTCTCTTGCCTTTTCTCTATCTCCTTCTCCTTCCCTCCCTCTCTCCTTCCCTCACACAGCAGTTGGCTGGGGACGCATCAAGATCCAATAAGAAGGCTGTCTGTCAGGCCTGCCAGTAAAGATGTAGAAGGAAATTTTCTAACAAGACAATTCGATTTTATAACCTCAGAGGGAAAGTTATGACGGACGAAGACGAAAATCAAGAAGAGTTACCTTAAAATTATTAAATAGTCATGGATATTCACTTACATATATTATAAGTAGTAATGGATCAACACTGTATGAAATGAATTAAAAATATGAATCTTGTCCCTCAGTATTATCCATTTCTTCAGAAGCAAACACATTAATATATATGAGTAACTTTCTTTCCATCTGAATAATTTCGAGAGAGAGAGAGAGAGAGAGAGAGAGAGAGAGAGAGAGAGAGAGAGAGAGAGAGAGAGAGAGAGAGAGAGAGAGAGAGAGAGAGAGAGAGAGAGAGAGAGAGAGAGAGAGAGAGACTCGTTTTTCCACTTCCTCACTTTCCACCACCACCACCACCATTATCATCACCACCACACCAATTGATTTGTGTTGTAGGAGAAAGCAGAGAGATTAATTGATGTGTGTGTGTGTGTGTGTGTGTGTGTGTGTGTGTGTGTGTGTGTGTGTGTGTGTGTGTGTGTGTGTGTGTGTGTGCGTGTGCGTGTGCGTGTCCGTGTGTGTAGTCGCATTTTCTAGCACGAAAAGCCAATATCCTTTCCCTTACTATGCATCCCTCGCCCTCGCCCAATTTAATGGTAATCACTCTTTCTTTCTCCTCCTTCACTGTTTTACTGCCTTCCACCCTTGCCTTCCTGCCCCCCAATCACACCCCGCCATAGATGACAAGAAGACTAACATAAATAATCACCCCACCCACCCCTCTCCTCCCCATTCCTCTTACCCATACACTCCTTACCCATACACATACTTAAACAAACAGTAAACTTCATTTCAAGGCATACAGGTTGTCATTGAACTTTTTAAACTAACCTAAAGATGATAATGATGATGATGATGGTGGTGGTGGTGGTGGTGAGTGTGTGGCCGCGTGGCTATTACGATATATAATCTTGGCGAACCCTTGATAAATATTAACTTAATCACCTTTCATTTCCAGGTACGTATCCCACAAGACTTGAGGCTTTGTAAAACTCCTGACTGTGAGTAATTAAGCTTCACTTCCTCATAGCTCCCTCATCTCCCGCCTTCCCCTCACACACCTTCCAGACACGTTCCAGGAAATGTCGTGGGTCGCTGCATCCTGTTCCTCAAATGGCGTAATAACTCAATACAGATTTTCTCAATTAACGTAAAGATTATTCTGGCAGCGGAAAATATGCCGTGTGTTTGTCATTCTAGTGGAAGGAAGAAGGAAACGAAGGACAGAAGGATGAAAGGAAGGAAGGAAGGATAGAAACAACATGAATATGGATTGATAGGGAAGCAGCACACTGTAGGAAAAGAAAAGTATTAGTATAGAAAAGTTAGGAGATAAGGAAATATGAATAAAAGAGAGATGGAAGCAAAGGGAACAGGAAACGGTAAAAGACACAAGGAATATGTAAACAGGATTGATAAAATTCAGAGGGAAAGGAAAGAGAAGATTTTAAAGGAGAAAGGAGGAGGAAGAAGAAGAGGAGGAGGAGGAGGAGGAGGAGAGACGAAGAGGATGGATAAGAAGGGACAAGGGACAATTTGATAAGGAACCATCGAAAATCCGTCCAAGGAACAAATGGGATACAGTTAAATTTGGAAAACGTGATGCGTACCTAACACTGAGAACACATCGTGGGTGCAACATTGTATTTGGGTGTCCAGGTGTTACGAATATTAAAAAAAAATAATGTTAGTGGAAAGAACAATACATAAACACTACACACAAATCAAGAGGTAAAGGAAATAGTTGTGACATGTACTTAGCTGTTAATCCATCCATGTTAAGTTTATAGTTACGAATTAAGTGACTTTACCCTTTCAATACCACTGTGAATGTATATGTGTGTATGTATGTGTGTGTGCGTGTGTACGTGTGTGCCTATAGCGTTACTGGTTGCTATGTGCGTCGTGTTAATACATATATTCACCATAAAACCCTTTTCCCCTATGTCACAATGCTCTCTTTGCCTTTCAAATAGCATGTAAAGCATTCAACTATGTGACAGCAGCGATAGCAAACGATAATCCATCATCAATCTGGAGCAATTATTCTTTCCAGTGCGTTCTGAAAGAGAGAGAGAGAGAGAGAGAGAGAGAGAGAGAGAGCGAGAGAGAGAGAGAGAGAGAGAGAGAGAGAGAGAGAGAGAGAGAGAGAGAGAGAGAGAGAGAGAGAGAGAGAGAGAGATAGATATGTGGGGTTGGAAAGCAGAATACAAGCTTTTATCATTTCCTACTTTTCAGTATTTTATTTTGTGCTTAATGTAGGAACTATTTACAGCATGAGATGTCAAACCCGACTTGCATGCGATTCCCTGACTTTTAAATTCTGACTCTGCGGAAAGACGAATCACAATTTCCCATATGCTGCACAAAAATATTAGATGACAAACTCACCAACAAATATTGCGTCGGTAACCTAAGTCAAAGAAAAACATATCGAAAGAGAGTTGAGACCCCAGAGGCGCCAAGGACACGGTGGGCGATTGGCTGCAAGGAAAGAAGGATAAAGGAGAGAGTTGAAAGTTTTAACAGGGATGGAGGAAAGGCAGGAGGAAATTGCCTCATTGGGGGTGTGGGAAAGGAGGTGAAGTGACACGTGAGGGCAAGATACAGCTGCGGGAAAAAGGAAAGAAAGGAATTATAATGACGACCAAGAAAAGGAAAAAGAAAAAGACTGTATACAAAGAGAAGAAAAGATTGTAAACATAAATGAAAAGGCTAATAATTCCTTGTTCATCTTTCAAGGGAATTCATCTTTTAACGTCAAGACCAACGCCAATAAATTCTTGTGGACGCGAATTATTTTACTGATGAAAAACTGGCATCCTTTTCCTCGAGGATTGATGAGGAAATATGACTTTTACCCAGCCTTAGATATTACCTCAATCCACAATAATGACAGAGATATATCATCAAGTCCACCCAAAGTTTTTACCTCGCTTTCCAAAATTGATGGATTGATTCACGTGTCTTTTAACTTTCCTTTCTCCCACAATTCACTATTATATATGGTGCGGATTGTCTTTGTCCCTTACTTGTTTTTCCGGTATTACTATCACTATCATTACTATTGTTTATTATAATGGTAGTCAATTAGAGGGACTTAACAGTGCATGTCTGACAACGCCTAACAATGAGCACCTTTTTCAAGCTGTCTTAAGTTCACCCAATTACCTAGAAACTTAGAATTCAGTGTAATTTCTCTCTCTTTCTCTCTTTCTCTCTCTCTCTCTCTCTCTCTCTCTCTCTCTCTCTCTCTCTCTCTCTCTCTCTCTCTCTCTTTCAACCTACTGTATTCATTTTCCATCACGAAGCATGCAACTTCTGCCACACTGGACCCATGCAGGACGGAACACCAGTCTCGTGGATGTGGATTTGATCACTGGTCTCTAGATTACACTCCAACTCCAACGAGACTGCCTTTTCTCCTTTAGTGTTTGTGTGCATTGCGTGTGTCCGTTTTTTCTTTTCCTTTTCCGCGGGACACTTTTTATTTTTTATTTTTTACTGTTATATGATGCACGTGATGACTCGTCTTTTTTAATTACTCGTCATTCTTGCTACGATGGAACCAGATTAGAATGTATATTACAAACCATATATTCCGTAGGTCTGTGGAATGGAGGATGATGAAGAAAATGTATGGGATGTATGTTATTTTGTCTATTTTCACAGTATATGTTATAAATCAAAGAGAAACGACGTTCTTATTACTTATTGGGGGCTTTCCAGTTTCCTGAGCCCCTTGCACTCAGCTGCCACATTTATCTTCATCTCTCTCCTGGCACTTCTCCCTGAGCTCTCATCTTCCTTCCACCGCTTTCCTTCACCACTTCTTATCTCGTCATACACTCATAAATTTTCTCAGCTTTCCAACTTCCCTATCCATCTCTACGCCGCAGCAGAACCACCACAATCTCCTTCTCCTCCTCCTGCTCGTCCTAATATTTTTCCTCGGCTCTCCCTTCCCACAACACCGTCAACACATCACTTCAGTTTCATCCTCAGTCTTGTAACATGACCACTTTGTAGTCAGGCGTCGTCCTCACCACCCTCGATGCTGCCGCCATCACACAACACATCCACACTTGACTCACGTCCCAGCCTCGGCCAGTCCTCGCCTACGTTAAAGGCTCCCCATACCAATCAAGTCTCGTATCTATTTGACCAACACAACTCACGCCTCTGGTCTTCACAGTCATTCTCAAAAGCTTCCACAGACCACTTTTTACCTAAGCCAGATAACATTCCAGTCTGTGTTGATAAGAAATCCATTTTCTGGGTGACTTTTCATCCACTCGTTATCTGGAAACTGAGTTCGCAAGGCTTGGAGTGATAAGTGGGACAGGCAAAGTATAAATCATTTTACAAAGTTACGGGAGACTTCAGCGTGAGACAGGCAGCCATGATAAAGACGCAAAAGGTTATATAAAAGACGTTCACACCCAGTGCTCGGACAAAACACCCAATAAGTTAGTTATTAACAAAACAGACACAAATATGGTGCGATCATGTTCCTAAGCCAAACCGTAAACCAAAGTTAGTCGTCATCACCAAGGCTTTGATCAGCGACGTGTTCAATAAATCGATTCACGGCGTATCTTAAGCTACATGACAAAGCTGGGTATTTTCATGTAATCAATGATATGTAGACTTACTTGGTGATTCTATCACTCACCTCTAAAGACATCTTCACATGTCCGTGCATTATACAGAAGAAAAGACTGGTCTCGACATATCACACAAGCCCTTCCCACACACAAAAGGGAGAAAAGAGAGAGAGATAGAAAAAAAATCTATCTATATCTATCTATCTATCTATCTATCTATCTATACTATCTATCTATCTATCTCTCCTCTCTCTCTCATCTCTCTCTCTCTCTATATATATATATATATATATATATATATATATATATATATATATATATATATATATAAAACACATCGTGCCACCAAGAAAATGACTCCAGTGATCCATGAAGTGAGAATCTTCCTCCCAGCACAAGGCACTCAACCCCACACACTGCCATAAGATAAGTCTTACTCTGCCTGTCGATATTCGACTATCGTACCAGTGAACAAAAGACACAGATTACATTGTATATACTCATAAACGTGTCATGCTCATCCAAAACACTTCTTGAAAAATTATCACCATCATTTTATTGATTTAAGTCAGACTCTCACGTTTTCAAGTTTCGTTCCCGGAATTCTAAAACACTTATCCACCATGATCTCGCGGCGGTAATGGAATCGGTGAGCAAAAGCATTTCCTCAGGCTCGCTCTCAGCCTCGGCAAAGATCTAAAATTTCTTTGACAATGTTACCAAGAGCGCATGTTTCTTGCCGGCAGGTTCGCCTCTGTTCTTTTCTGCTTTAACTTTCCCTTCTGAGAGAAAGAAAAATTGCTGCCTTGATCAGATAATGTGTTGAAAGTTGGGTGTTGCTTGAAGCGTTATTCATGCAGAGTTTCAAATATAGGGGTATGAATAATTACTCAGTTAAAATACTCTGCGAATTTATCTCCCATTATGGCAATACCTGAAACACAATACTCTTAGAACAAATGGGTGTGTATGTACATAAGTATATCACACCTACAACTCTGCATCATATCGAGTATCTTTGTAGTTCTGAGAGAATTTTATGAAGAAGGAAAATACGGATGAAAGGATGCATTTTAACATCTCTATAAAGTGTTGGGTTGCATGGGTGAAGTATTCCTCGGCAGAACTACAGGATGGAGACTCAACTTAAATCTGGTATTCTTAAGTTATACTACCTTGTCACACTACTACGGTCGGCTTAATGAAAGGACCACAACTCTTTCACCTTACAACCAACACTAATCTGATAATAAAAGAAATATATTACAAAAATGAAAAGATCCTACCAAATTCAAATACATACTAACACAAAACTGAAAAAATAATAATTCCTTAGGTATTGAAAGTCGTATGTAGGATCAATAATTTTGGTAAGGAAATAGAACGTAAGGCATTCGAAGTATGAATATTTCTGAGTAATATTTTTTTTCCCAAAGTTTTACTTCAAAAGGCTTATTAATGATTATGAAAGAAAGTTAAAATTGCACTAAGAACTTATAACTGTTTCTTTCTCGTGGTGAAAAAAAAAAAACGTAAATTTTCAACCTAGCAATTCTCTTTCTCTTTCTCTCTCTCTCTCTCTCTCTCTCTCTCTCTCTCTCTCTCTCTCTCTCTCTCTCTCTCTCTCTCTCTCTCTCTCTCTCTCTCCCCTTTAGTGGATGCAGAAAAGATCAAAAGGTGAAGGAAGAGGAAAAAAAAGAAGGAGGAAATGGAGAGAGAGAGAGAGAGAGAGAGAGAGAGAGAGAGAGAGAGAGAGAGAGAGAGAGAGAGAGAGAGAGAGAGAGAGAGAGAGAGAGGAGAGAGAGAGAGAGAGAGAGAGAGAGAGAGAGAGAGAGAGAACGAAAAATACGACACGGATAAAATTGCTGCCTTGCGCTTTAGGTGTGAAAAATTGTCTTCTTGAACTAAATGAATGTCGACAGGAGAGTGAAGTGTGAATGAGGGAGGCAATGCAATCCTCAGCTTACCTACCCTCGCTTGCATCTCCCTTAACCTGCCGTGAGAGTGCTTATTCCCTTACACATAACAGTTTTGACTTCAGTTCCAATCCATACATTTCAACACACGAGGGACACACAGATACATGATACGAGTGATTGCTACACTTACAAGCTATTATACTGCATTATCAAAACCCTTCTCTCCTGGTTAGTTATCTATAAAATATGCAGGTGTAGCTTGTATGCTTCTAAGTGAAATAATCTTGGTGAAACATGAAAGGTGTGCTATATTAAACATACATTTCCTTGCACCTCTAACTCTTCAAATAAAGTATATAGGTACGTATTTTGAAGTATTTTGTTATTATTATATATACTACACTGTAACAATCTACGAGTCCCAGTTCCAAGTGCAGTGTGGGTATTGGTTAAGGTGGTGGCTGATTGGGGGTTAATTGAGACTTGAAACTGCACTATACATTTCACCTCACCTCTAAGACCACCTGGAGAAAAAACTGACAGCATGAAATAGTGCCGGTGTGTGTGTGTGTGTGTGTGTGTGTGTGTGTGTGTGTGTGTGTGTGTGTGTGTGTGTGTGTGTGTGTGTGTGTGTGTGTGTGTGTGTGTGTATGCGGGTATCGAGCCGTCCGTCAGCCTCACAGCGATGTCTTCCGGTAATCTTCGGCTGTTTATCCCGGCAGTGGTCAAGGCGACTTTTTCACGGGACTGAGAGAGCTAACGACGCCCATCGGTCAGACGAGCACCCCCCCTACCCCCTCCACCTCTATCTCTCTTTCTCTCTTTCTCTCTTTCTCTCTTCTCTCTCTCTCTCTCTCTCTCTCTCTCTCTCTCTCTCTCTCTCTCTCTCTCTCTCTCCCCGGCAACTAACGAGAACTGGAGTTTTCTCGTGAACCTTTTCTATTTCTGTCCGCAGCGGGACGGACAGCAACGGTCATTAGTGAGAATCTTGAGCTTCAGCACAAACACGCAGGAAATTTTGTTCCTCGCAACGCAACGGTACGAGAGAATGAAAGATGCTGTAATTTGTTGGAAACTATGAAAGGACGTACCTAGTTATGTTACTCAGCGTAAATTTAGTACATTAAATATGTTAGTCAAAGGGAATGTGTATAACTTTAAAAAGAATAATAGTGCCACCAGCTTCACAACCACCACATTATATTCATGACTGGTCTCCTTGAATAAATTTTTAACAACTCAAACTGGTAATAAATGTACGTTATCTGCAACGGTATTATTTTCCTTCCTTCCAGTGACCAAGCTGGTGGGCAGTGACCCGGTGGAGTTCGAGCAGCCAGAGTATGAGGTGACGGTTCCTGAGAACACCCGCGCAGACCACCTGCTGCGGCTGTCTGCCAGGGTGCGGGCCACAGGTAGGTCACTGCCAGGGTTACGGGTTACAGGTGGGTGCCTTTCTGGTTCTGGTACAGGTAGGTTTTCTGCCAATATACGCTTAACAATGGGTTACCTAGAGTCTTGTTAAGGCATGAAGAGAGGAAGTACCAGTAACATTACATAGAAAAGCACGTAGCCTTTAACAAAAATGGCTGTGTTTTAATCTACTGTAATTGCATAAGGATTCATAGACTCGTACTACTTATCCCAGGCCAGTGCAACGTGCCGTCACCTAGTTATTTTCCATAAATAATAATTATTTTCCTATCATGAGTTTAGAGAAAAAGACACAAACATTACAATCTATCTGACTTAATCATTATGCTGATGTTCATACTGAAGTTGCTCCAAAGTTCACGGTGAAATGTGGAAGTAATTGAATATCATGCCAGTCAGCTGAACACATCCCTGTCCTATCTATCATCAGGCGAGACAGTGCAGTACAGCATCAGGCAAGGCAACAAGGAAAGGTTGTTTCATCTCGATCCATCCTCGGGCAGCCTCTCACTCTCACGTCCCCTTGACTACGAGGTGCAGCAACAGGTGAGTCTCAGCCCAAAGATCAGAGAGTTGTAAGTTAAACGTGATCTGGTATTATGAGCGGCCATTGTTTTATAAGTATCTGTTTTTATTCACAAAAACAAAACATAAAAAGGAAAATCAGTACTATGAATACTCTATCAATATTTGGTATCTGGGCAACATAGTATACTGGAGGTAAGCGAATTAAGAAGGGCGTGTCCCGAGACTTCAGCACCAAGCAGTCGGACCATTATGATGCACGTTCAGATAATCAAATATTTGCCTGAAATCAGTGTGGACGTATCGTCATAGGCTGTGTTGAAAATAATATTTCAGTAAGCATTACGCGAAATAATGATGTAAAACTAGGAGCTAATTGATTACATTCATTTGTTTGTAATCCTTGTCAAGTCATCGATGCGTTCATAATTTCCTTCATCCTTTTCTATACACTATTATCATACAACAGTTCATGCCTATGAAGTAAGTAATGTGTTATAATTGTTTTAATTACCAGTATCAATGACCAATCTCATATGCTGTATGAACGCATTGGGAACTACATTCTGAAAACATGTCGAAGCACAATATATAAATAATGTGTAACTTTGCTCATAAGAAAATAAATTCCACAGATAATCTTTCAAAACATTAATAATTCTACTCTATTTCTTCCTTCATGGAGCCCTCCCTTACATTACTATTTAACGTTAAGTACTTAAGTTACAATTCCCCTAAACTGCTCAAATTTGGCGTGTTAAGGGGTACGGTATTGCATTTAGTGTTATATTTTCCCTTTTCCCTTCACTGCTTTTATTGCATGAATGGCCGACACTTAGCCTTAAGAGAACCATAAGACTCAAATGAAGGGTGACGTCAAACTCGGATTTCGTTCCCCTCTGAATATAACAATGTAATGCAGACAGGGCGAGGCACCAAGGGGAGAGGACTCACTCACGCCAACAATAGCCTTAATGATGCAACCAATTGATACAGAAACGCTGCGTCACGGCTGTTCACTCTCCTATAATTACGCTAAGGGTGTGTGTGCGGAGAGAGAGAGAGAGAGAGAGAGAGAGAGAGAGAGAGAGAGAGAGAGAGAGAGAGAGAGAGAGAGAGAGAGAGAGAGAGAGAGAGATCTGTCGCTTTCCTTAAAATGATTCCGAATGCTGGTTATATATTTATTTCTGAAGAGCTATTGCAATCTTATCATTCCAAGTTTAAAGTGATGTTTCTTGATTTCATAAATTCTCTATTCTCTCTCTCTCTCTCTCTCTCTCTCTCTCTCTCTCTCTCTCTCTCTCTCTCTCTCTCTCTCTCTCTCTCTCTCTCTCTCTCTCTCCTTCAGTACGAGCTGGTGGTGGAGGCGCTGGCGGGAGAGGCGAGGACTGAGGCGAAGGTCGTGGTGAATGTAGACGACCAGAACGACCACGCGCCGGTGTTCCTCAGGGCATTGCACGAGACCCAGATCACCGAGGAGGACAACAGACACCTGCCCAAGGTCATACTCAAGGTAAGGATTTATTACGACAAAAATATAGAGTGTGTCACATTACGTGGTTTCTTCTCATCCCTTGCAGATCGTACGTAAAGACATAACAAGGTAGTTTTCATTAATATATATAAAGGAGAAAGGAACAAGGCGTGAATTTGTGACGTGGCAAAGTAGGGATTTCATACATCTGCAATTTAGTCTACGCAAATATATAACTTTATTTTATCACATCCCCTGACTGGCGTTGAATCCGTGTACTTCGCGCGAACTCCACTATATAGTAAGTCAGTGAAGCTAAGTATTAGAACAGAGCATTGAACTTATGGAAATGTCACCACAATAATGCTATATTCAAGACCGTAAGCGTGCACATTGATTTTGACAGAGAAATAGAAAATAATTGCATTTTATTTCTGCGTTTCTGTTATCTATAGTCTGTCTTGCCTTATTAACTATTTCCAGAATGCTTTTCGTTTCTTTGTTTATCTATCTATTTGTTTATTTATATACTTTTTTTGTTAATATTTAAACTAAAGCTGATACAAGGGGAACAGATGTGAAGGAAAGAGAAAACTGCATCCATACTTGCATTGATTTCATAACCATGTGTGTGTGCGTGCGTGTGCGTGTGCGTGCATGCGTGTGTGCTAAGAAGTTTTACACCAATTACACAACACCGATATTTACATGTTCCCTCACTCAGCACGGCTCAGTCCTGCGGCCACTGTATATATTTCACCTTTATGCTATTAACTTCACAGGAACGAGTCACTTTTCAGCATCGGCGCCTGTCTTTTCCTTGTGTAGCCATTATAGTCAACGTGATGGTGCTTGGTAAGACAAAGGAGTCCGCTCGTGAATACAATGGCCACGAGCGTGTTGATTGGATGAACGAAGTGGAAGGTAGTGTGAGAGAGAGAGAGAGGAGAGAGAGAGAGAGAGAGAGAGAGAGAGAGAGAGAGAGAGAGAGAGAGAGAGAGAGAGAGAGAGAGAGAGAGAGAGAGAGAGAGAGAGAGAGAGGAGATAACAAGCTGCAATATATTTTCGCTGAGCTGAATGCGTCTTTTTGATGTTCTCTGTATCTACGCATCTTAAAGCAAGGCTCGTCTCTCTCTCCTTTCCGGGTGCATCGTTGAAGAAAAAGTAAGAGTTAAAAGCATAAATAGAATAATAAAAAAATAGCTTATTACTGCTGCAGAGACGACTATTTTCTTATACACTCTGATATATAAGTAAAGAGGAGAAAATTTGGTTGAGAAATTATGTCTAGTTGAACGTGTTATGCATTATGTAGTAGTGTATCTCTATTGTGAATATTGTAAACTTTTTTTTTTTAAAGCAGACGGCATAACACGTTCAGACAAGTATTATCATGTTCTCTTCTGTGTGAACTAATGTTTATTGATTAACACTATCCTTTGACTGATATTTTGAGCTTTTTCTATATTCTCTCTACCAGATGGAGGCGGTATAGGGATGTGATGATAATGAACGGTAATTAGATGTTTTTTAAGTAGCTTTTCTACACACACACACACACACACACACCACACACACACACACACACTCGCTATCCACAGCAAGTGACGGCGGTGGACGGGGACGCGGGTCGGTTCGGTAGCCTCGCCTACACCATTTCCGGGGACGGCATCTTCACTAACGGGTCGCGGCCTTGCTTCTCCGTGGACGCCGCCTCGGGCACCGTATTGCTCCTCAGGGTGAGTACACGGCGAGGACACTTATACTTTATACTTTACTATTATTGTGCAAGTTAAATCAAACGGAGGATTGATGTCTCGTTGTCAAGAGAGAACTATGGTGATTCTACGAAAAGAGAGGAAGGTCTGGTGAGGAAAAGTTGTTGTTGGAGTAGCAGCGAAGCAGTGACAGATCAAAGGGATGTGGTGAACTGATTAAAACTTCATAGGTTTTTTTTTTTTTCCTCTCTCTCTCTCTCTCTCTCTCTCTCTCTCTCTCTCTCTCTCTCTCTCTCTCTCTCTCTCTCTCTCTCGCTCTCTCTCTCTCTTCCCTGGTTTATTTACTCTATTTTCAGGTGTTATCGTCTCGCCTCTTAACCTAAACCCTTTCACCTTGCTCGCTTTTGTCCTCTTATCTTCTTCCGTTTCTTATTCTTTATTCGTAGGTTTTTTTCTGTCTTATTGTGATGCTTTTAGAGGAAGAAAGCTCCATCTACAAGGTCAGAGAGACTATGGGAAGGAAAGTGCAAAGTGACGGTTATCTTTGCCTTCATAACCTGACAAGACGGGAACGGAAGGTTAAATGTCTTCTTAGTTAAATGATCACGACGCCTTCATTGTGAAATATTAAGGATTTGTATTGTTATCTATATTTTACCTTTATTCATGGTAAAGAGGAAGTACATATTTGTCAATGTTTAGCAGAGTGTTTTAGTGCAACGGATAACTCTGTCAACACAATATGTATAACTCAACCCTATTTGTTGATGAAAATGACGAATCCGAATCCGAATCCGAATACGAATCCATCACGTAATGGCCGAAATGTATGCACCTGAACTAACCAATTCATCGACATGCTTTTAAGGGAATGTAACCTGTTTATAAAATCACCCACACAATAGCGTTTCCAACATTTGTATTTATTTATTATTTCATTCTTGTAGCTTTCACGTATTATACATCATTGGTAGTACTAACAATCCTATACCTGCCTAAAATCCTTACATCCAACTCCCGCTTAGAGGCATTATTCTCGCCTATAGTTATTCATCCTTTCAACAGTCCTTTCATCCTGTCTACAAACCCCTTTTCCAGCCCTTACTCCCCCTCTCCCCCTCAGCCCCTGGACCGCGACCCTCCCCATGGCCAGGCTCAGTGGCGTCTGCGTGTGACGGCCACGGACGGGCAGCTTGAGGCACACACTGACGTCCGTGTTAACCTCAAGGACGCCAACGACAACGCGCCCTTCTTCCCTTCCCGCACCACCACCGCCACTGTTCCAGAAAACATCCCCGTTGGTAAGGTTTCTGAAAGGTGGTAGTGTCTTGCAGTCCAAGTTAATATTAAAGTGCAGATTCCTGACGGTGAAAAACATTGTCGTGGTTTTTGTGTCTATGAGGCGAAATTCTGTGTATCTATCTAGTTTCTTGTATGTCTTTCTCTTGATCTATTCGTCTTTCTTCATCCTTTTGAGCCCAGCCATCCGTGTACGTTATGTCAAAGCACGTTTAGTATCCCTACATCCAGAGGACACACATCTTTGTGTACACACGAACGTACTGTTATCTTGACGTGTTTTGCTTTTCAAAGTGAATTTATTTTGCCATCGATTCATGACGTTGTAGAGCCATTGAAAACTGATTGGATAGATGGGGCGTAACGATGCGGCAGAGCAGGAGTGCGGGGCAATGAAGCACTGGAATGCCTTGGTGATGTAGTACCTGGAGGCTTGTGTAAGGGAGGCGGGAAGAGCACAGCGAGGGAGAGTAACTATTGAATTAATAGAATGCCACGCTAGTGCTGCAGCTGACAGCGGTAGTTTCTAGTCACTCAGCACCGGGTTGACGTGGCTCAGCCCAGTGTTATTGGTGGGAATTTAGGACGGAAAGGGTTAGGCAGGATTTCTCTTCTTGCCACATTAAATCTGGCATGTAGAGTTGTGGGGTGACGCACTAAGGCTGTAATAAGATAGTCTTAATAAAGATACTGCTCGGTGTCAGACATTTTCCATGAAAGTTAAGGAGTGTTTTAGTTTTGTTTTCTTTTTGAATGGATAGTTGGGGTTCCCTGCAGTGTTTAGTGTGTCATAACGTTATGTGGATAAAAAACAAACATTCTCACCTTGTTGACAACAGGTCTGGGTGGTGGTTGCCGTGTTTTCAGGCAACCACTATTGTGTAACACTTAGTGAAAGTGGAGAATACCTTACTGTCGTTACAATCATCCTACACATTCTACACGTCTGTTAGTCCGCCATATTGCAGGTTCGTCAGTGACTCGCGTGGTGGCCACGGACTACGACGACCCTCAGGAGGGAGACAACGCCAAGGTGACGTTCTCGCTCGAGAAGAATGCGATCGACGAGTCGAGTGGCCGCGCCATCTTCGCGATCGACAGTGAGCTGGGCGTCATCAGCACGGCGCTCTGCTGCCTCGACCGAGAGAAGACACAGCGATACGTCATCCAGGTGGTGGCGACCGACGGCGGAGGCTTAAAAGGTGAGTCACGAGGCAGGTCGTGGGAGAGACGACCTGCTGTCGGTGTTTTTGTGTCGTGAACCTCGGTGTTCATCCCTTCACGCCGGGCTGCTCGCCTCCCCCAGGCACGGGAACGGTGGTGGTGGACGTGGACGACGTGAACGACGTGCCTCCCAGGTTCTCGCGGCCCGAGTGGACGCTGGACGTGTCTGAGAGTCTTGACCCCGACAACGTGCTGGCCACCCTCACCGTCGTGGACCAAGACGTCACCAATGACTTCGCATACAGGGTCAGTTCCACCCTCCCAGCACTCTCATTTACAACAAATCTATCCTTTTTCCGTAACAATATTCTCCCAGCTCTATCTTACAATTTATCCATTACCTCACCCCATTCTGATAATCTCATTTACACACAGACCTGATTTAATTGACTCCTCAGGTACCATAGTTAATAGATAATGAAGTTTTACGTAGCTGACACTTTCACATATATATTCACGAACATACAATGAGGTGCCTTTTGTTGCGTGTTTTCCTGGTGTGCGAGGTGTTGCTACAGGTGGTGCCGGGCAGCGGGCGAGGCTGGCAAATGTTCCGC
Organism: Metacarcinus magister; assembly: GCA_029783475.1. Classification (NCBI taxonomy): domain Eukaryota; kingdom Metazoa; phylum Arthropoda; class Malacostraca; order Decapoda; family Cancridae; genus Metacarcinus; species Metacarcinus magister. The sequence continues at coordinate 12,048,568 of JAPQNM010000046.1, forward strand.
GTGGAGGGCACATCAGGATCACTGTCCGGCGGAAACCTGAAGTCGGTGGAGCCGCTTGACTATGAGGATCCCGACCACCGGCAAGGCTTCCACTTCAAGGTTCAGGTCACAGACATGGTAAGTGTGTGTGTGTGTGTGTGTGTGTGTGTGTGTGTGTGTGTGTGTGTGTGTGTGTGTGTGTGTGTGTGTGTGTGTGTGTGTGTGTGTGTGTGACAACTATGTAAACTTGCCATCACTTTTTTTCATTCAAAACGCAACTGAGGCACCAGTCCCGCCGCATTCATAACTGTGACCCAAAAATAACATTTAATCTAGAGCTCTGTTAGGAATGGGTCGGCTTATGAGAAATCCATTACGGTGAACTATGGCCAGCAATGCATCTTGTCACCCTGAACCCTCCCGCTAGATATTGGCCGGAGCGACGATATTAAACGTTTCCCCCACACCTTTTACGCGTTGGCAAAGTTTCATCACACCTGATAGCCGCTTGACCTTTGTCGATAACTAACTAACTTTTCTGTCGCTGGTGATGGATGCAGAGTTGATTAAGTTAGTAGAAGATTAAAAGTTCCATGTATTTCGAGATCATAATTCCTAACTTTTCAACACAAGAAAGTAAGTGATGATAAAGTGATAAACAGGACACATGAACATCCCCGCAAGTTTATTATTACTGTACTGCACATAAATAAGAATTGGAATTTTTCGATATTATCTCAAATAAAGACGGTGAGAAGAATGTTCATAGTTACACCATTTTTTGAGTTGGTCTGAACGAATCTGTAAATTTCTCTAGGCCCTTCTCTTCACTTTTTTTTTTTTTTTAATATAGCCTCTGCCGCAAGTGCTGATGAAAAAAACTGAAAAATTAAACTTTGAAAAATGTGCAATGTATTCTTTATTCACAGTTGACCTTGATCATTTCTAGGATTCACTTTTTTCCCATGTTTTCTCTCGGTAAAATGAATTCAACAATGGTAGTGGTCCAATATTGCAGGGTGAGGCAGGGTGGGGGCGGAAAGACCACATGGCTGAGACCTGGGTGAAGCTGAGTCTGGTGGATGAGAACGACAACGACCCTGTGTTCAGCGAGGACGTCATCCGCCTCACACTCACAGAGGACACCCCACGAGGCTCCTTCCTCACCTCCTTCACCGCCCTTGATCCTGACGCTGTGAGTTACATCTCGACCATTATCTGTTACTTCAAACATGTCACACGATGAGAACGCAATTTCAAGCCTAATCATTATTGGCAATGAAAACCACTTGCATAATTATGTATCCACATTAATCATGTGACGGAATACAAAAGTTAAATTGCTTCATGATTAATTTTGTATGTAATGACATGGACATTACGCTGTTTGCGGAGATCAAAGGCGAATTAAGAAAAAATGCAAGTATGAAATGACATCGGAGGGAATTATAACAAACATGGAGAGAAAATGATGATTGAGGAGGAAATTATGATATAGCAGTGGACGTGTGTGTGACTTTGTGATAGATAGACTCAGTGTACGAATATGCGTTACAGAAGTGCCACAAAAAATTCAGAAGGTAAGACTCAAGGGGTCTACTTTATCTTAAACATAAAACAATTTCTTTCTTGTAACACGCGCTGTGTGGACTAGTTCTACTTGACGTATTTTTACATGTCTACCTATTTAAATGTTTGTTTATCAATCTATCTATCTATCTATTTATCTCAAAGTAGATAGATAATAGTCATAAATATATATATAGAAAACCGACAAGGACTGAGGAACACTTGTGAACTCATAAACTTTCATGTTCAAAACGCAAACAAATTCCATCTACAGGGCGGAGACGGACGTGTCCAGTACCGGGTGGGTCCCACAACTGACCCTGACCGTCATTTTGACGTGGACGGGACGGGTGCGGTGCGTCTGGTAAGCGAGTTGGATAGGGAGGTCGTGGACACCCATAGTGTGTTGGTGTTAGCTGTGGACGACGGGGCGCCACCAAGAACTGCCACCGCCACCCTTGTTGTAAGTGGGTTGAGGGAAGAATGAATCCCCATATATATAAACAAAAATTAATGGACACTATAACAAATCACAAGAACTCTACAAAATACTTTGAATATAGTTCAATAATTATAATTACCAGATTTACACAATTTGCAAAACTATCCCCCAAAACTATTTATCTCGCGTTATCATGTAGAGAAAACGGATCATTTAAAGGCCAACAACAAAATATCAATAACAAAAAACTGGCGTCACTGACGACGTACTGCACTGAATAAGACGAACACTTTCTGTAGTTAGAGGCTCCTTCATAAAAAAAAATCAGAGAAGAGACAGCTTATAAATGTTTGTCTTACAACCGCTTATTTATAATATAAAAAATATTTTTCTCCAATTTCATAATTTGTAACAAGTCATTCAGTGTACTTTTAAAAGCCTTCTTGTAACGGCTTAGACTGATTAATCTTTCCACCAGATAAACGTAACAGACGTGAACGACAACCCGCCGTTCCTGGCTGAGCCTCGTGAGGTACAGGTGACGGAGAACAGTGAGGCACAGCTGGTGGCGCAGGTCAAGCTGGGTGACCCCGACGACTGGCAGCAAGGTCACGGGCCGCCCTTCACCATCTCCCTGGACGCCCGCGCGCCGCCCCACGTCACCGACAGCGTCAGAGTCACGCTGGACAGGAGTGAGTCGCAGGAACATTCTGTACACATTGGGTGCACTTTTTTCAGTGGAGCTCCACCTCCACCTCCGGAGGGAGCAACACTTGCCTTCATGGGTGACGTTTTCCCCGTGTGTGGTGCAGGAGGGGACGACGGGCGGGGCGTGGGCGTGGTGTGGACGCGGGCGGCGCTGGACCGAGAGGAGCGTCCCGTCCTGCTGGTGCCCCTGGTGGTGGGCGACGCAGGCTGGCCGTCCCTCACCGCCACCGTCACCCTCACCCTCCACGTGGCCGACCTCAACGACAACCCCATGGCGCCCGCCGCCAAGACCGTCACCGTACACACCCTGCAGGTCAGGCCCTTCTCCTACACACACCCTGCAGGTCAGGCCCTTCTCCTACACACACCCTGCAGGTCAGGCCCTACTCCTACACACACCCTGCAGGTCAGGCCCTACTCCTACACACACCCTGCAGGTCAGGCCCTACTCCTACACACACCCTGCAGGTCAGGCCCTACTCCTACACACACCCTGCAGGTCAGGCCCTACTCCTACACACACCCTGCAGGTCAGGCCCTACTCCTACACACACCCTGCAGGTCAGGCCCTACTCCTACACACACCCTGCAGGTCAGGCCCTACTCTTACACACACCTTACAGGTCCCCAACACACCACGTTTGCAAATCAACCTCATTTTCTTTTCGGGTGTGCCACGTCTCACAATCTGTACTTCATTCATGGCATACAGCCTCAAGATGAATCTATACACTCATTGTGTAGGTCTTCATATAAGAAATTTGTTATAGCCATTATCTTATCTGTTCATGGATCTATCAGTCGCATACAAAATGCATGTCCCATAAGTGATCTCTGTCCTTTAGCGGCAGGGAGCAGTGGTGCCTCTGGGGCGGGTGTACGTACAGGACCCAGACGACTGGGACGCTACGGCCAAAAGTTACGCTTGGAAAGACCCCCAGGCGGGGTTCTTCCTCAACACCTCCAGTGGCCACTTGTCTATGGCACCTTCCATTGCAGACGGCAGGTAAAGCTGCAAAATATTAATTTTCAGAGTTGAAGAGAATTTGACAACAACCAAGTTGTTTGATAACAAGTAATTAAACGTGATACCATATGTTTAACCTGTAACTTTAATACAAACTCAAGAAAGACGCAGATCACAGGAACACTTTCATATATAACCTTTTCTTCTCGGTAATTTGAATTTCTTTCGGTAGGTACCAACTTAGGTTCGTAGTGAGCGACAATCAGCTAAGACTGAAGAATGTTGGGGCCAATGTGACCGTCCTAGTTAACGGTATCAGTCCAGACGAGGTCAGGCACACCACTCCCCTCATTCTGGCCGTCAGCAGCGTGAGATTGGTGCGGCCGCCCATTGAGGTGGGAGACGTCGACTGTTTCTGGTCATAACGACATTTCTTATACAATTTTGTTTCCTTGATTCACCTACAATTGCCATAGAACAGATTACCATCTCATTTCCTATTTGTCTGATTTTACTTTTGGTATCAACTAAATCTTGGAGACATCTTTTTTTCTGCCGTGACATTGTAGCCTGTAGTGCGCGGCCAGATGCACTACAGCGGAAGAAGCAGCGATCCTTCCTCAGCTTCTTCCTGCAATCCTTCCAACACGTCACTCCCGCAAAGAATATCATGCTTCTTCTGTATCAGGGTGGAGCGTCCGTACTCAGTCGCTTGGTGGGCGCTGCGAGGGCGTGGGCGGGCGAAGGCGCAGAGTCGGTAAAGGTGCTGTCTGTACAGCCGATAGTTGGAAGGACTCCGTCATCCACGCGGGTCTGGCTGTCTGCCTCGGGGATTGCTAACTTCGATCACATTTTGCTGTACCACAAAAATGAGGTGAGTGGTGATTTATGAAATGAATTGATTATTTCCTTTAAATGTCTCTATTCACACGTCACCAGCACAGATTGCTTGCATGCCTCTCTATACTGCAATGATAACTCAGTTTTTTTTTTTTTACCCTTTAGCAGAACTAGCATTTCTCGATAATTTTGGTTCGTATTTGTAAATTATTATGTTTGTTGTTGCAACTCTCCTTGTCCTCATTTCATCTACAGCTGAGCGATGCATTAGGGGTGAGCGTGCAGGACGTGGGGGTAGTCACCTGCCACGAAGACGCCACCACCTCGACGGACACTCTGTCTGAGGAGAGGTGTGTGGGCGGCTGTTGGGTGGGTCTTGCCGATGACTTCAGTGTGGTGGACGCAAATTCTTCCGCGGTGGTGGGGCCGCGGATGGTGGTGCGGGGCCCCTGTGGCTGCACGACCTCCACCACTCCTGTCCAGATTGAATCTTGCGCCTTTGACACTTGTCTCAACGGAGGCAAGTGTCTCAGTACCTCCTCCGGCACTAGGTGAGTGACACGTATTCAGGTCCTCCTTGGCTTGTAAGTGAATGAGTCTTGGAAAGGGTGACGTATTTCTCGCTCTCTCCCTCTCTTCCTCAGGTGCATATGTCCTTACGGCACTTTGGGTTCTCGCTGCAAAGTGTTCACCAGACATTTCGAAGGAAACAAGGGCGAACAGGAGAACAACGCCAGACTCACACCCGAGGGTGCGTGGGCGTGGGTGCAGCCAATCCCACTTTGTGTTGAGGTGCATGTGAGTTTAGAGGTGCTGACTATGGCGAGAACTGCCGTGCTGCTCTACTCTGGTCCAGAACACAGTGCTGATCATGGGTCAGGCAGCCGCGACTTGTTGCTGCTGGAGCTGCGTCAGGGTCGGCCGGTGCTGCTGCTGGACCTGGGCGGCGGCCCCGTCACCCTCAACCTCAACTCCTCCTCCTCCCTGGCTGACAACACTTGGCACAGGATAGACCTCATCTGGAAGGACGAGGTGAGGCGCGCAGTCTTCACAAAAGCTAGAGGGCACGTGCGTGCGTGCGTACACACACACACACACACACATACACAAACTCCATTCTTCCTGTCCACAGGTGGTGGAGATGATTGTGGACCTGTGTGTGGGTGGTAGCTGGGACGAGCCTCCAACGCCTTCTCAAGCTGCTCGCAACCACACGTCCTCGTTCGTCCTTCCTGACTCCAATGCGTGCCGGAGTACCGTCAGGCTGCCGCAGAGTGACCGTATCCTTAATACAGGAGCGGTGCTTCAGGTGGGCGGGCTGGTGCAACCTATGCCCACCCTTACGATAGGAAAGTATGTGGCGCCGCACCGCCCTCCACACTTCCGTGGCTGCATCAGGAACCTCAGAATAAACAGTGAGGTGAGTTGCATACACAGTGAGTCAGATTAAGTATATGGACTGTGTTATGTCAGTAATATTATGAAAGACTTATGTTCCAACAAGTAAAAACCACTGAACAATCCCTTCCAAACTTGAGCAACGAAGAATGCATGGTGATCGCATGTGATATCAATTTGATATTGAAAATTAAAATTTTGTTCACATAAGTTGTTTTACAATCTGTTGAAATCACTTACTATTACTGAAATCGGTTGGAAACTTAAAATGTTCTTATTTGTTAATAAACAGAATTTGACATTCACACTTTATATCTGTTTTCCCCCTAGCTTGTAGACCTGGGAAGCAGCCTCTTAAGCCAGGCCAGCACCCCGGGATGTCCCGCCACAGACTGCCGGGCTACCCACATCCACTGCGGTCTCCACGGCAGGTCAGTATGTTTCACACGTCTTTCACTGATGTTTGATGCTTAACTATTTACCTGCATACATTTATTTACCTGCAGGAGCATGGGGCTGCAGAAGGCGAGTAATAGTACAGCACTGAAGAAGAGTTAATCTTTCCAAGGCGGTGGTGACCCACTGTTACGTTAGTGCTGAGCCTCCATGTGTCATGTTTAATCCTGATCATACTCTCCCGTGCTGCAGGTGTCAAGGGTCACCTGGTTCCCTGCAGTGTGAGTGCCAGCCAGGGTGGAGTGGTCCAGGCTGTACCTCACCTACCACACCTACCACCTTCCTCCCAAACAGTTACGTCAAGCTGGCCCTCTCCTTCTCACCACTGGCCTACACCACCTCCATCACCCTCAGGTGAGAGTGAACACCTGCATGAGTCTGTGTGCTGAAGGCAACTGCCGCTGCCACACCCTGTCAATGTTTCCTTCCCGGCAGGTTCCGCACCCTGAGGAGGAGAGGCGAGCTGGTGGTGCTGTCATCACAGCATGGGCGGGACAGCTGGTCTATACAGCTGGTGGGCGGCCATCTGTGTGCAGTGCTGCGCCTCCACCCCAGACCCTCGTCCACGCTGTGCCTGTCGCGAGCCGCTCTCACAGACGGTCGATGGCACTCCCTCACCGCTACGAGGTAGTACTCACTGTTGATTCTAAACTATCAGCTGGTATTGCAAATTTCATTACTTGGTGCAGTTATGTTAGTTCCTGTAATACAATACTTATACACATTGTGGAGGCATTGGTTTTGACATTTGAGCGACTCTTTGTTTAATTTTCTACCAAGTAGAAATTCATAGATATTTGATATTGTTCATCAATCAAGCGTAAAGGTTTGTTGAAATAATACATAAACATTCTGTATTTCTCAGAATTGAATATTCTTTTTACAAAAATATTTGAATGACCGTGTTTTCAGTTTCTTGAGTTTACACCTACACTATTGTCGATAATTTATATCATTGTAGAATAGTTTTTTTAAACCCTTAAGGGACGAATACTTTTGATCTGGGGTTTACGGGTGGACGGAACACAGTGTGATCGAGGGTGGCACAGAGTGCATGTTGTTGGGGTGTTCTGGTGTGACATAAGGTTGTTGTGGTTAAGGTATGGCTCAGCAACCTTCTTGGAAGTGGATGATGGGGACGGTGACCTTTATAACGCCTCGCTGCTGCTGGAAGGACAACAACTACTGGATGTGGACAAGCAGGAAGGCGTCCGTGTGGGCGGGTCTCCATACTTCCAAGACGAGGGAGTCCTTAACATCCACAGTGATTATTTTGATGGTAAGACTTTACCTGAACAAAATCTTTATAATGTGTAATGTTTTTAGCTGATAGAATGCGCTCAAGGAAACATTACAAACAGGACCATTTCGTCTCAATCAGGCTGCATTGACGACCTGCGCATCTCAAAGCGCAGTGCGCCTCTGCCGCCAGCAGTCAACAGCACGCCCTGGGGTCAGGCGAGCACCTTCAAGGGCGTGGAACAGGGATGTGTCACACCGTCGGTTTGTACCAACGTGTCCTGCAAGGCGCCGCTCTCCTGCGTCGACACCTGGAGGTCCTACCACTGTGGGTCTGTGTCCGACATTCACTATTACGTCACATTGTCATATTGTTTGTATATTTGAATGTATATAGTTGGTTCAGTGAGAGTGTAAGTGACGCAGAAACACTGTCGCAGGTGTGGGGAAGGCCGCGTTCTGAGCCGAGGCCGCTTGACGTGTGAGGACGAGGACGAGTGTACGTGGCATCCGTGTCTCAACGGTGGATCATGCTTCAACACTCAACCAGGTAATAGTCAGGCCTTCAGCGGGAGGCGCGAGGTGATGGTGGTGAATGGCACCTAAAATCGACACCTGATGATATTTCCTCAATGCTTTGCATGCCTCTGGTGTTTTATTAATCTATAATAAAAACACTGTACTAAAGCACATGCACATAAACAGGCTACGCGTGCACCTGCCCGACTGGGTTCAGTGGACAGCACTGCCAGCTGCCTGACGTGGGCCAGACCTCCCTAAAGCTGCCCGTGGGAGTACTGGTGACCATCGTCGTGTGGTGCATCTTCCTCGTCCGTGAGTATCTTGTCCAGGCCGAGGGCTGATGGCCCCTCCTGGCCCTTCTGTTGCTAATTCAGGTGGATGTCAGATAATGCTGGCCAGTACATTAACAAGGTGGCTGTTGATGTAAGTAAGTATAACAATAATACATAATGCATTCCCTTGGCGGCAGTACTGGTGTGTGCGTTCCTGCTCCACCAACACCACCGACGCACTGCATTACGCAAGAGCATAGCCGATGCCAAGGACAGCATCGTGGACTGCAAGGGCAAAGTGTCCCCACTCTGCACCCACACACCCAACCTGCTCGAGTTGCAGCTGCTGAAGTCACCCAGACACAACCACCAGTCCACCTGGGCCAGAAACCCCAATATTGCAGGTAACTATTGAACACTGGGGAAGCATTTTTTAGAAATCATTAAGGGGGCATTGTTACATTTTTTAAGAATCTTTAAGGGGTGAAAAAATAAGAATGAAACCTTCGGCTACAAACTTACTTCAGGATTGATATCATAAAAGTGATAAGGAGACAACCCATAAATACCAGACTATTCCACCTACTGCAGTAAACCTGATATAGTGACGGTATGCAACTTTGTATATATATTTTTTCACATCTCTCACGATACCGATCTCTCGTACAGAAGTGGACGTGTTACAAGTGGATGCAATACCCATACCGAGCACCGAGGAGGGTGTTACAGCCTCCACATTCCACCAACAAAAGAGCTGCGAGATCACGACGGCAACCATAGGGAGTCAGGACGCCCCCAGTAATATATGACAGAAGGATGACTTAACAAACTACCACTTCGAGGGTGAACACTCCTCCCTCGGATTAATGACTTCTCGTAAGTCTAATCTCAAGAGGAATGTTGGCGGACATGAATAATTGTAAACTCTGTCTCAGCCACACCCTTGAGAGTTCCGAGGAACGGCCATCAGAGTTTATTATATCATACACAATACATGCATATAAATGTATAGTATATATCTTTCCTAATTAAATATTTTTCTTTTAAGTTTCTGAGGTCGTATCTTCCCGGAAATCCTCGGTGTCTTGAAGCTTCACACAGCCACACACACACTGGGTAGAGGCGGTGCAGGTTGGCTCAGGTGACACAAGGTTATCTTTAGTATTAACGATCATGAAAAAAGTTGTTATGGCATCCAGCTTGATAATGATAACACTACAAATAACTTGACAAAAATCTTGATAATCATATAATATAGAACACTTTTATTGCGTCACTTCAACAGGGGTTAATGAGCTGAGGCGAGGCACGTGATAACTTGTACTGACAGTGATTCCGAGTCCGTCCACCCTGACGACCACTAGTGTTCCGCCCCAGCCAGCCTTGCACTACTGTTTAAGGGTGAGATGTTACCTTACCACCCAAATTGATACTGTATGAAATGCTTGCAAGGGAGACACGTTCATACCTGGACAAGAACGTCACCTAATACCAAGGTTTTATGTTGTGCTGCTTCAACAGATGCGTTCTAAGAAAACAAAGAAAGGAATAGCCGGGTGGTGGTGGTGGTGGTGGTGGTCTTCTCGTCTGCATTTTGACAACAGAAATGTATTTGCTCGCCAACAGGAACACAAACATTGTGGTAAGTTATGACAAGTACAGGACAATGTAATGGTGCCTTTCTTTTATTTATTAACCCTTACACTGCCGAGGTCTTTTCTAAGTGTTCGATTTATAGATTTTTCACAAAATTATGATTTTATTCAAATTTTTCTTTATCAACTCACAACGATCTGAAAAATAGAGGATAAATATTTTTCTTTCTATACACAATATATCTTGGATGCAAATATTCTGTAAAAATGTGCCATTGGCAACTTGACGCAGCTCATTAATATTTATTATTATAATTATTAATATTTATTTACTCAGACAGCAACACTTCCTTAACATGTATTATTATTAATTTCAAAACCTTTAACTTCAATATAAGTTTTCGTGGATTTGTGATGAAAATGGATTCGTGAAATTTTTGGCCCGAAGATTTCCACCAGAATTTGAGTCCAAAATAGTTTAGTCATTTTACAAGTAAAGTATTAGTCCTACAACAAAGATGTATAGAAACAAAGTTGTTCAGCTTGAAAAGTTCTATCTGATGGTGTCATTCGTTTGTAAATTACTCTTTTGGTTTAGGAGAAAAATGTAATTAAGTAGAAGTATCGTGTAAAATACAAATATATCAATATCTCCATTACTTACATTCCAATTACATTCTAGTAAAGCTCAAAGGAACGTGCGTCTCCTGCTCTATATTTACTATTAAGTATGTTTTTTACGTAAACCTCATACTTTTCGAGTTATTTTGAAAAACATGATTTCATGAAAAAAATCTTAGGTGACACCCTTGAAAATTTCGTGAAAAATTTCCACACCTCAGAATTTCATGAAAATTTGTACCTAAAGGTTTTCAGTCAAACTGAACACGAATCTGGACTCAGTTTCATCATTACTATAATATTAAACACTATATACGCATGTGTGATACGCCTAAAACTATTTATTCTCTCTATTTATCTCTCTATCTCTATCGCACTCTCTCTCTCTCTCTCTCTCTCTCTCTCTCTCTCTCTCTCTCTCTCTCTCTCTCTCTCTCTCTCTCTCTCTCTCTCTCTCTCTCTCTCCAAACTCCTACAGCAAAATCATAATATTCTCCTCCTCCTCCTCCTCCTCCTCCTCCTCCTCCTCCTACTCTGTGTCTTCCTTCTTAAATAGTCTTCAGTGGACCAATTAGCGCCAATATTTATTTTTATCATTAATATTTATTTTTATCATTAATATTTATTTTTATCATTAATATCTATTTTTATCATTAATATTTATTTTTATCATTAATATTTATTTTTATCATTAATATTTATTTTTATCATTATTATTTATTTTTCTCACTAATATTTATTTTTATCATTAATATTTATTTTTATCATTAATATATATTTTTATCATTAATATATATTTTTATCAATAATATTTATTTTTATCATTAATATTTATTTTTATCATTAATATATATTTTTATCATTAATATATATTTTTATCATTAATATATATTTTTATCACTAATATTTATTTTTATCATTAATATTTATTTTTATCATTAATATATATTTTTATCACTAATATTTATTTGTATCATTAATATATATTTTTATCATTAATATTTATTTTTATCATTAATATTTATTTTTATCATCAATATTTATTTTTATCATTAATATTTATTTTTATCATTAATATTTATTTTTATCATTAATATTTATTTTTATCATTAATATTCATTTTTATCATTAATATTTATTTTTATCATTAATATATATTTTTATCATTAATATATATTTTTATCATTAATATTTATTTTTATCATTAATATATATTTTTATCATTAATATTTATTTTTATCATTAATATTTATTTTTATCATTAATATTTATTTTTATCATTAATATTTATTTTTATCATTAATATTAATTTTTATCATTAATATTTATTTTTATCATTAATATATATTTTTATCATTAATATATATTTTTATCATTAATATTTATTTTTATCATTAATATATATTTCTATCATTAATATATATTTTTATCATTAATATATATTTTTATCATTAATATTTATTTTTATCATTAATATTTATTTTTATCATTAATATATATTTTTATCATTAATATATATTTTTATCATTAATATATATTTTTATCATTAATATTTATTTTTATCATTAATATTTATTTTTATCATTAATATATATTTTTATCATTAATATATATTTTTATCATTAATATATATTTTTATCACTAATATTTATTTTTATCATTAATATATATTTTTATCATTAATATATATTTTTATCACTAATATTTATTTTTATCATTAATATATATTTTTATCATTAATATTTATTTTTATCATTAATATTTATTTTTATCATTAATATTTATTTTTATCATTAATATATATTTTTTATCATTAATATATATTTTTATCATTAATATTTATTTTTATCATTAATATATATTTTTATCATTAATATATATTTTTATCATTAATATTTATTTTTATCATTAATATTTATTTTTATCATTAATATATATTTTTCTCACTAATATTTATTTTTATCATTAATATTTATTTTTATCATTAATATATATTTTTATCATTAATATATATTTTTATTATTAATATTTATTTTTATCATTAATATTTATTTTTATCATTAATATATATTTTTATCATTAATATATATTTTTATCATTAATATATATTTTTATCACTAATATTTATTTTTATCATTAATATTTATTTTTATCATTAATATATATTTTTATCACTAATATTTATTTGTATCATTAATATATATTTTTATCATTAATATTTATTTTTTATCATTAATATTTATTTTTATCATTAATATATATTTTTATCATTAATATTTATTTTTATCATTAATATTTATTTTTATCATTAATATATATTTTTATCATTAATATATATTTTTATCATTAATATATATTTTTATCATTAATATTTATTTTTATCATTAATATATATTTTTATCACTAATATTTATTTTTATCATTAATATATATTTTTATCATTAATATTTATTTTTATCATTAATATATATTTTTATCATTAATATTTATTTTTATCATTAATATATATTTTTATCATTAATATTTATTTTTATCATTAATATTTATTTTTATCATTAATATATATTTTTATCATTAATATATATTTTTATCATTATTATTTATTTTTATCATTAATATTTATTTTTATCAATAATATTTATTTTTATCATTAATATATATTTTTATCATTAATATATCTTTTTATCATTAATATATATTTTTATCACTAATATTTATTTTTATCATTAATATATATTTTTATCATTAATATTTATTTTTTATCATTAATATATATTTTTATCATTAGTATTTATTTTTATCATTAATATTTATTTTTATCATTAATATATATTTTTATTATTAATATTTATTTTTATCATTAATACTTATTTTTATCATTAATATTTATTTTTATCATTATTATTCATTTTTATCATTAATATATATTTTTATCATTAATATATATTTTTATCATTAATATTTATTTTTATCATTAATATTTATTTTTATCATTAATATATATTTTTATCATTAATATTTATTTTTATCATTAATATATATTTTTATCATTAATATATATTTTTATCATTAATATTTATTTTTATCATTAATATTTATTTTTATCATTAATATATATTTTTATCATTAATATATATTTTTATCATTAATATATATTTTTATCACTAATATTTATTTTTATCATTAATATATATTTTTATCATTAATATATATTTTTATCACTAATATTTATTTTTATCATTAATATATATTTTTATCATTAATATTTATTTTTATCATTAATATTTATTTTTATCATCAATATTTATTTTTATCATGAATATATATTTTTATCATTAATATTTATTTTTATCATTAATATTTATTTTTATCATTAATATTTATTTTTATCATTAATATATATTTTTTATCATTAATATATATTTTTATCATTAATATTTATTTTTATCATTAATATATATTTTTATCATTAATATATATTTTTATCATTAATATTTATTTTTATCATTAATATTTATTTTTATCATTAATATATATTTTTATCATTAATATATATTTTTATCATTAATATATATTTTTATCATTAATATATATTTTTATCATTATTATTTATTTTTATCATTAATATTTATTTTTTATCATTAATATTTATTTTTATCATTAATATATATTTTTATCATTAATATATCTTTTTATCATTAATATATATTTTTATCACTAATATTTATTTTTATCATTAATATATATTTTTATCATTAATATATATTTTTATCACTAATATTTATTTTTATCATTAATATATATTTTTATCATTAATATTTATTTTTATCATTAATATTTATTTTTTATCATTAATATTTATTTTTATCATTAATATATATTTTTATCATTAATATTTATTTTTATCATTAATATTTATTTTTATCATTAATATATATTTTTATCATTAATATATATTTTTATCATTATTATTTATTTTTATCATTAATATTTATTTTTATCATTAATATATATTTTTATCATTAATATTTATTTTTATCATTAATATTTATTTTTATCATTAATATAAATTTTTATCATTAATATATATTTTTATCATTAATATTTATTTTTATCATTAATATTTATTTTTATCATTAATATATATTTTTATCATTAATATATATTTTTATCACTAATATTTATTTTTATCATTAATATTTATTTTTATCATTAATATATATTTTTATCACTAATATTTATTTGTATCATTAATATATATTTTTATCATTAATATTTATTTTTATCATTAATATTTATTTTTATCATCAATATTTATTTTTATCATTAATATTTATTTTTATCATTAATATTTATTTTTATCATTAATATTTATTTTTATCATTAATATTCATTTTTATCATTAATATTTATTTTTATCATTAATATATATTTTTATCATTAATATATATTTTTATCATTAATATATATTTTTATCATTAATATATATTTTTATCATTAATATTTATTTTTATCATTAATATTTATTTTTATCATTAATATTAATTTTTATCATTAATATTTATTTTTATCATTAATATTTATTTTTATCATTAATATTTATTTTTATCATTAATATATATTTTTATCATTAATATATATTTTTATCATTAATATTTATTTTTATCATTAATATTTATTTTTATCATTAATATTAATTTTTATAATTAATATATATTTTTATCATTAATATATATTTTTATCATTAATATATATTTTTATCATTAATATTTATTTTTATCATTAATATTTATTTTTATCATTAATATATATTTTTATCATTAATATATATTTTTATCATTAATATATATTTTTATCATTAATATTTATTTTTATCATTAATATTTATTTTTATCATTAATATTTATTTTTATCATTAATATTTATTTTTATCATTAATATGTATTTTTATCATTAATATATATTTTTATCATTAATATTTATTTTTATCATTAATATATATTTTTATCATTAATATATATTTTTATCATTAATATTTATTTTTATCATTAATATTTATTTTTATCATTAATATATATTTTTATCATTAATATATATTTTTATCATTAATATATATTTTTATCATTAATATATATATTTTTATCATTAATATTTACTTTTATCATTATTATTTATTTTTATCATTAATATTTATTCTTATCATTAATATTTATTTTCATCATTAATATTTATTTTTATCATTAATATTTATTTTTATCATTAATATTTATTTTTATCATTAATATTTATTTTTATCATTAATATATATTTTTATCATTAATATTTATTTATATCATTAATATTTATTTTTATCATTAATATATATATTTTTATCATTAATATTTATTTTTATCATTATTATTTATTTTTATCATTAATATTTATTTTTATCATTAATATTTATTTTTATCATTAATATATATTTTTATCATTAATATATATTTTTATCACTAATATTTATTTTTATCATTAATATATATTTTTATCATTAATATTTATTTTTATTATTAATATTTATTTTTATCATTAATATTTATTTTTATCATCAATATTTATTTTTATCATCATTATTTATTTTTATCATCATTATTTATTTTTATCATTAATATGTATATTAAT
The DNA here is from genome assembly GCA_029783475.1 of Metacarcinus magister. Lineage (NCBI taxonomy): Eukaryota > Metazoa > Arthropoda > Malacostraca > Decapoda > Cancridae > Metacarcinus > Metacarcinus magister. Next base: position 12,064,834 of record JAPQNM010000046.1, read on the forward strand.
ATATATATATATATATATATATATATATATATATATATATATATATATATATATATATATATATATATATATATATATATATACAGATGGGGTGTGACTGATTTGAAAAGGGGCGTGGTTAATGCTTGCATGCTCGGTAGTTGCCAATTTGTCGCTACAATTAATAATTTGGTTTACAGCAATTGCTGTAGACGGCAGTGTAAGGGTTAATATGATTAACATATTTGTTAATTATGTTCGATAATACATGAAATTTCTTTTATACTCTCCCAAAACTAGGGAACACTACCATGCATCCTTGAAAAATCACCTGAAGTAGTTATCCGAAGACATAGAGACTATTAACACTATGTTCTGATGCAGTTACCCAGCGTGGCTGAACAGCGTCTCATGAGGCTGCAGTGCTGCCTGCACGACATGCACGAGACTAACAGCATACCTATGCATACACGTATGTATGTATGTGTGTATATGTGTATGTATGTGTATGTGTGTGTACGTATGCACATATGTATGTAATAATTATGCATGCATGTACATATAAAGGTTACTTTTCTTTCAGGATGACAATGTGCGGAGTGTTAGACAACCGGCGGAGTGGATGGCTTGGCGCCAACAATGCTCCAGGAATAATCGTTTTCACTTCATACTTCACTAGTGAAACTTATATAATTATTACTGTATATAACGACGTAACGAGCCATGTTTGTTGACAAATTATATTTTTTCAGCATTGGCTGTTGATGACACAAGTGCAGTGATGAATGTTATCAGTGATCACATTTCCGAAAACAGAATTACTTTTATCGTCGTGAAATCTATAATTATGTGGGAAATATTACGTTCAGCTAATGATTTAATCTGTGTTTACCAATATAAACAAAGAAAAGATAAATATTGTTATTCTTACTACTCAATAAAACGATTTACATAATACCTTTGTTTTACTGAATACAGAGGTAATGTTACACTTTCCATTACTCATTATTGCATCTCATACTACATTAATAATAAACAATACATTATTTGTCTTTAATGGGGAAGCACTTCTAATAAACCTCTCAATACCTGTCACATTGCCTCCTTGGTGATTACTAATTCATGTATGAAGTTCAGGATTAGATGTAAGTGAACTTTAGATATCTAAATATATTCATAAGTATTCTTGTTGTGTTATGTCTCCGGAGAAACTATACTAACTAAGGGTTGGAGAGCGAGTCGAACCTAAGGGTAAAGTTTATACAGTTTTGTTTATGTTTTGTTTTGTTTATCCTCGCCTCCTACCTTAAGAGTACAGGCGTGATGGCGTAACATGAGCGTCACTACAACTAGATACACCTAGAAACGCGTCAATTATGGTTTACTTTTTGAGTCTCATTGTACCAACAGCACATGAACCCACGAATCATACTCGGATGAGGAAAGGTAAGCGTGATAGTCTGGCTGCAACTTGAATCACTTCCATGATTGGGTCTCACAGCGAAGTGTTGAAATAACAATGTGTGTAAGGATAACCAATGTCAGTGAGAGATAGATAGATAGATAGATAGATAGATAGATAGATAGATAGATATAGAACAAGATAATCAAATATGCGTTATAATTATAATTTCATGGGTTTTAAATAATATATAGAGAACATTTCCCTATCATTATATCTTGCAAGAATACCCAAATTACCATCATCATCAGCGGAGGAAGCTGTTGAGGCCGCGAATAGGAGGCGTTGCGGCAGCATGTGAACGAACCATTAGCAGGCAGAGATGGGCGTGAGGAGGCAGGCTAATACAGGCCCAGCTGGTGATAGCACCGCCACAATATCTACAGTATTACACAGAGCCTCGTTATATTGTATCCTGTATTCTCACATGTAGTTTCTTAGTAGTAGTATGTAGTTGAGAAGATACCATAATTATAGATCAACAGGTCTCCCAGTATCTATTCTTCCTATGTAATCCTATGTAATCCCAGCCCGGCACAACCCAAGTGTCGGCGCAGCAGCTTGTGTCAGGGTGAAGCAGCAGCTACTTAGAGGAGATGAACACTAATACAATTAACTCTAGATTGGCTGCAGTAAAGAGGCCACATAAGGTATTAAATAAAGAAAATCATTGTTATGCATCTTATCAAACTGAACATTATAATATCCCAATGATGAATGACTACATGAAAAGTGAAAAGTGATAAAGAAAAAAATGGTGGTGAAGAAACACGGACGGAGTGCTTTATTTCTTTAATGTTTCGACCAACTGTCATCTTCAGAACTTTCCCTGAAGAAGACAATTGGTCAAAACGTTAGATAAATAAAGTAGTTCTCCTTCATTCCTTGCTTCTTCATCACTCAAATCCCACTCCTATGTCTCTCTTTAATATAACTTGTTACCAGTACGGCGCCGTGATCCGGGCTGCTGCTGTGCTGCATGCATAACGGTTCCTCTAATTCCAGATTAACTTCTCGAGAACGTGACGCAGCACTCAAATCCTGGAAATGTTACCAGTGTTGTTGATATGATATATATTCACACTATTCTAAGTATTCTAACACAGTGTAGCTAAATGCGTATACAAGATTAATGGGTAGAGGCGGTTCATCACTTGGTAACTTTTAGACGGGGTGTTTCTCCCAGTTAATATATGGCTGTTCCTTTCTTTTCTGAATGTGACAATAACAGCGGTTTGTGTCACAGGTAGATGTATCACGGCAACACATCAATGTTTGCCTGTACGTTTCTTCTTTATAAATCCCAATAAATATTCAAAGCAATGCGTGTCGTAAGGTGCCATTAGTGCCGCCGTTATAGCACAACAAATACACGAAAAATCATAAATATACAGATGTGTCACACGGGAAAGGAGGGGCAGGGCCGGGCCGGGCCGGGCTGCCTGGCGGGGAAGGGCAATCCAACGCCAGCCTCACCACACCACCTCACTCTCCCGCTCACCGTCGCGCGGAACACATCCTCGCTCCTGGGACGCTCAGGGCCGCGTGTCTCAATTCTGCTACCAGCCCGAAGCCTCCACGGGCACACACGCACGCACACCTCACAGATACTGAACCACAGTATGCTGGCAGCCTCAATACCTCACTGATCAATGACACTGATGCATCAAAAACTAACTTGAAATATCACATCTTGGCCATAGTGCAAAGGCGTCACCATAGATAAGACTTTGCAGACAGAAAGGGAATTCCGTGTGGCGTACAAGGAAAATATTTGCACAGTGTCATTTAGAAGGAATCTCCTGCAGTTCACGAAGAGGTAAGTAAGGGTGGCAGTACCCTGCTGTCCCTCCCTCAACCACCCCGCCGCCCGTCACCCCAACAGACGAGTAAAGGCTCAACCCGTCACGTCCAGGTGACGCGTCCCTCAGGTCAACGCGACTCACTTACAAGTCATTATCGTTGCATTAACTAAGAGATCAACGCATGCTGGTGAGTCCCTCGTGAGACAAGGAAGACGTGAGCCTTCGTGAGGCAACAACAAGCATCACCACCACCACCACCACCACCACCAGACCAGCCTCTCCTGCAGCCAGTCACCAACGAAGAGGGTGAGTTTTTATTTTCCTTTTTACCTTTTGTTTCCTCCAATGTCTACTAATTGTCATGGTTTTTTACTTGTATCATTGTATTGATCGAACTATGCGACCATATGGATACAACAAGTATCTAAAACAATTATATTTCTTTCTCCAATGGTTAACATGATGCAGCTTAAAATGAAACTTTAAAGTGAGCATCTTCAGCTGCACACAACGCCTGTAATGAGTGTTGATAAGTAGTAGTTGCCTATATGGTGAGGATGGGAAGGACAACATGAGCAAATATCAACGATAACCAGATGCTTTCGAAGTGACACGCATCAAACTTGTACTGGTGAAGTGTGAAAAGGAAAACACTTGTTACCAAAGGAATAAGATAACTTTACACACACACACACACACACACACACACACACACACACACACACACACACACACACACACACACACACACACACTCACACTCTTCATGGCCCGGAAAGAACTACTGGATTCTGTGTCGTGGAGGGAGGACGAGCCTCTCTCCAGACGATCCCATCAGCGGTCGTGTGTTGCAGAGTGTTGGGCTTGGAATGCTAGTCATGTTCGTGGGATACACAAGCTACCTGCTGTGTGCCGCGACTCAGCAAGGTTTTGGGATGGCAAAGCATGTGAGATAATCCCACTAAATGCTACACAAGTCCCAATGTTTTCTGGTGGTGGTGCTAACTCTCTTCAGGAATTCGTTTTTTTTTTTATTAATCTTACATTCTTATATTTCATAGCAAGCTTAAGTAAGTTGAGAGATTTTTAGCAGCTTAAAGAATATGAGATCAATAGAATTACAATATAAATATTCACAAACTGGTTACATAGCTCGCAATCCCTTTACTTTATATTAAAATTCAATGCGACAATAACAAAGCATAAACTTTTTTCTCTCCATGCATTTTTCTGTTTTAACGAATAGCAATGTATATTGAAATTCATCGAATGTTAATTAGAATTAGGCAACGGATGGAAAAACGAAAAATACAATATTTAACAAACTGTTACCTGTAATTCATAATCAAATGACAATATACTGAAGTCTATACAACGAATATGCAGACAATTACTTTACATACGTAGTACATGTTATTTCATTTTTCATTAATTTCATAACATCAAAACAGTTAACGCCATTGCCTTGTGAATACACCAAAAACAACGATACAATTACACGATGATAAACCCATTACATTCGAAAAGCATTGGAGATCATTTCTTACATCCTTTTATTTTGGACCGAACCTACGTTATGGATGAGGCTCAAGTCAAAATACAAGAAAATTCAGTCTTCTGATGAAACCGGAAAGTTATGGCGTCTGTGACCTTTTGGTGTGAGTGATGGGCGGCTTTGGGGTGAGTGATGGGCGGCGTGACAGGCAGCCAGCACGAGGATGCTTGGAGGGTGATGCGGGAAGGTGTCTTAAGAGTAGAACGCAAGCAATAGTTAAGTTAAAACTATACCTGATGAGCAATAATATATTACGTTTCTATATGAATTAGTGAAAGAAAACACACACACACACACACACACACACACACACACACACACACACACACACACACACATTAACTAGTGCTTTTTCCTGCCACCGACTCGCATAAGACACAAAGACTTCATCCTCTTCCAGTATTCCAGTCTACCTTGAACCCCAAAGAGAAAAATATACTCAGCCCTGATGTATGCTAATATTCCCACATTCTTATCATACACTTTTCAGAGACCGGCAGGCGAAGAATAGCTCTCAAACACCAAGAGACGGAGGCTTCTGAACACCTTTGAAAACTTTTGAAGCTTCATCATTTCTGGAAGCTTGAGTCTAGGCACGTTCCTTCTGGCATATACATAACCCAAGATCCTGACGATGATCTATGCTGTTACGTCTCTCTCTCTCTCTCTCTCTCTCTCTCTCTCTCTCTCTCTCTCTCTCTCTCTCTCTCTCTCTCTCTCTCTCTCTCTCTCTCTCTCTCTCTCTCTCTCTCTCTCTCTCTCTCGCTCACACCAAATGAAAAGGGTAGAAGTGAGTGAAGAAAATTATTGGAGGGCAAAGGAAACAAGTAAAGATGCAGGGTTGGAAATGAACGCAAGAAGAAACATGTAATGGAAGGAGAGAGAGAGAGAGAGAGAGAGAGAGAGAGAGAGAGAGAGAGAGAGAGAGAGAGAGAGAGAGAGAGAGAGAGAGAGAGAGAGAGAGAGAGAGAGAGAGAGAGAGAGAGAGAGCGTGTGTTAGGAGGAAATCCATGAGGTTATCACCACCATGAATAACTGAGTGCTACATCACACACACGTGAACGCATACGGCCGCATATTCATTACACGAGAGAGAGAGAGAGAGAGAGAGAGAGAGAGAGAGAGAGAGAGAGAGAGAGAGAGAGAGAGAGAGAGAGAGAGAGAGAGAGAGAGAGATAATGTTTTTGTATTCACGAGCCTAACCCACGTTCCCTCAGTTTGTATGACCCCACCTCCAATCTAACGATCCAAAATTCAGATCTAACGGCAATTATTCCGGGCACCCGGAACGAATTTCAAACTTCCCGCTGATCGCTGAATTTTTGCCGCACCCCGGCGTCCCTCCTTCTCTCCCCATTTTCCTTCCTTCCTATATATATATATATATATATATATATATATATATATATATATATATATAAATTTAAATACAATGTTTATATAGTGTTTAATATTATAGTAATGATAAAATTTAGTCTATATTCGTGTTCTTTATCCTTGAAAACCTATATATATAAATTTTCATGAGATTCTGAGATGTCAAAATTTTCATGAAATTTTCAAGGCAACACCCTTAGATTTTTTTTAACAAATCACGTTTTGTTAAATAACTCAAAAACTATGAGGTTTACGTAAAAGACTTATGGTATAGTAAATAAAGAGCAGGAGACGCCCGTTCTTTTGAGCTATAGTAGAATGAAATTGGTATATTAGTAACTGAGAAAATAATATATTAGTTTTTTTGACAAAATGTCAACAAAACTTAAATTTCCTACTAAACTATATGGTATATTTTAAATCTGATTTCACCATTAGATAGACAACATCAAACTTAATATATTAACTTCTATACATTATTGCTGTACGACAAATATTTTCCGAGTAAAATGGCAAAAACACATTCGACCAAATTTACACGGAAAAATTTTGGGCGACAAAAATAAAAAATTTACAATTGTTACAGAAACCTAAAAAATAGCATAAATAACACACTCAACACACACACGCACCCAAACACACACCTAAACACACCCAAACACACACCTAAACACACTCAAACACCCACTTTCTACTCCCAAACACACTGCGCAGATGTTTCCCGCGCGGAGACTACGTGAGAGTTGCCTGCCTCGGTGTTATGGTAATTAGGAAGTGTTCTCTTAATTAAGCCTTAACTTTGGTTCACATTGCGTATACCGTGGTGAGTTAATGCGTAAATTTTTTAACACACTAGTAACAAATGTCGTGTCATTACACAAGGGAGGATCAAACAAAAAAAACACTTGAGCTGGAAATTACCACTAATGAGCAAGGGGTTACTGTCAAAAATGAGGAAATGACTTGTGAATTATGGGTCTACAAAAGTTATAATCAAATGCAAAGGGTGAAAGTTATATGTGAAATACTCTTGTTCATAGTGTAAAACAGATTCTTCATCACATTTCGTATCATGTCTCGTGTGTGTGTGTGTGTGTGTGTGTGTGTGTGTGTGTGTGTGTGTGTGTGTGTGTGTGTGTGTGTGTGTGTGTGTGTTGGTCAAATTAAGTGGTTGTCATTACACAGCGATCACCATTAGTTTTACGTGTGGTGTCGGTTCAAACATTCTTTCGACTTACACTTCCTTTACCGCGCCTCCTGCACTGAAAAAAATAAATAATGGAAGCAATTTTAAAAGTGATTAAGGGCTTATGTTGTATACGCTTTCCATTACGGTGAACAAAAAAGTAATGGTGATGCCTGTATCCAATTGAGGTAAAAGCGGAAGTAATACACAACGACTAGACTTTTATAGGAAAATGGACTGAGAATAATTCCGAAATTTGTAATGCTACACAAAATAAACGCACACCTGCACACACCCATAACACACTTATAACTATAACACACACACACACACACACACACACACACACACACACACACACACACACACACACGCACACACGCACACACACACGCACACACACACGCACACACACACGCACGCACACACGCACACACACACACACGCACACACACACACACACGCACACGCACACACACACACACACGCACAGAATACAAAAAGAACATTACAAAATTACTTAAATCCTTTTGTTTACATTTGCACACATTCATGAAACAGCTCTCTCTCTCTCTCTCTCTCTCTCTCTCTCTCTCTCTCTCTCTCTCTCTCTCTCTTCACACACTTTGTGTGTGAAGATATATATATATATATATATATATATATATATATATATATATATATATATATAGAGAGAGAGAGAGAGAGAGAGAGAGAGAGAAATAGACACATGCATTCAAAGACAAAAGAGACATACAGGTTGTCCCAAATTTTTATATGCACCACTTCGAGTTTCAAATGTCGGAGTGAATTCTTCTTTCACATTGCTAACTGGTACATCTAAAATGCTCTCTGTCTCTGTCTCTGTCTGTCTGTCTGTCACTCTCTCTGTCACTCTCTCTGTCACTGTCACACTCTCTCTCTCTCTCTCTCTCTCTCTCTCTCTCTCTCTCTCTCTCTCTCTCTCTCTCTCTCTCTCTCTCTCTCGCTCTAACTTGTTTTTCTATTCACTAACAAGTCCTGAAAGTGCTTGCTCCTCACTCTTCCCCTGGACTCAACCTTGAAACTCCCTCGCCGAGTTTCGTCTCAAAAAGATGCATCGTCTGTGTTTGTGTGTAGGTATGTATGTGTAGATGTGCATGTGTGTGTGTGTGTGTGTGTGTGTGTGTGTGTGTGTGTGTGTGTGTGTGTGTGTGTGTGTGTGTGTGTGTGTGTGTGTGTGCGTGTGTGTGTGTGTGTGTGTGTGTGTGTGTGTACATAACTCTCATTCGGAAATGGAATTCACCTTGAGAGTATTTCGTGTTGCATATTTTCTTTTCTTAACAGACAAATGTGCATATGTGTTCCAGAGAAATACTACCTTTTGTTAAGTCATTGCGAGAGTCGTGTTTTGACATTAAATTTACCCCTGCCATCACTTTTGTCAACTACAATCATCACTGGTACAAACACACTCACTATTTACCCAAGTTTATCCTGAGCAGATGGATAACAATGTATTCTTCCTCCCCTAGCAAGGGTCTGCCGCTGGGGACAACAAGCTTGCCAGGCATTTGCACATCAATACACGGCAACAGACATAAATTCAGGCAAGAACACATACACACACACACACACACACACACACACACACACACACACACACACACACACACACATCACATCAAGGAGGAGGGAGGAGGAGTGATGGTCGACCGTAATGAAGCAGCAGCAGCAGTGTTATTAAGGATGCCTTGCTCTCCTTTGTTACCCTCGCTGCTCATTGTGAAGGTGGTTAAAATATGTTATGTAAAGATGTCAAAGCATTCTCCGGAGTCTATAATCAATACTTCATTATTTTTCTTACTTGCGATGTGCTAGTTTGGTCTTTTTTTATACACATTTTTGCCAGTGATGTCGATATTAAAGCTTAAATCTACCTCATGCTGGTTGTTAATCGTTACTTACAAAGTGGAGATTCATGTTTATTGAGGATAACCACTTTGATTGCACTGTTTTCATATTATCAGCCAGGTATTTGAGTTCGCCAGCCCACTGCATCGTATATTTCACTGCGACCATTTGTAATTAAGTGAAATGGGTTTGGGTAAGTCCGGCTGAACTTGATACACTTAAAACATACACTTGCACCATGAAAATTAAACCATAAATGGGATTGAAATACACTTTTTTGTGGACGTAAGCAATTAAGTAACTATATTGAACATTAGTCTTGATTGCAATGAAAATATATGTGATTGGTATAATTTGTAGCCAATTGATGCATAAGCCGATAGTAATATAATGTAGTGGTGATGTCTAATAAGGTTAATTACATATTGATATGCATAACTGTTGCAGCTTTAATTCAGCTGATGAGCAAGAACACTAAGATAAATTTTTCAGTGTAAGAAATGAGTGTGTGTGTGTGTGTGTGTGTGTGTGTGTGTGTGTGTGTGTGTGTGTGTGTGTGTGTGTGTGTGTGTGTGTGTGTGTGTGTGTGGGTGTGTGTGTGTTCTCTTATAATTTGTTTTCATGCAGAGAACAGTGAACCATAAAAAAAAGTTGATTATTTTCCGGCTGGATAACTTTAAAAATAAGTGAAATTTATGTTCTAGTGTTCTCGAGATTGAACCTGTTGTATAATTTAAATCCTTGAACAAGTGCAGCACAAAAGTTTAACGAGGAAGTCAGAAATCCACCCCACCCGAGTGTCATATATCTTCACAACGTAACTTTCCCACCCAAGATTTATGTTTGCAATTTTATAAAGCATCCCAACATTTTGTACGAGACAGAACACTTGCAATTTTTTCATAACAACATATTCCCTTTGTACACTTCCCTCTGCTTGAACACTGCACCAGGTCTTCCTTATGCGAGTTAGCGGGAGGAAATAAATGAATGAAGGCACCTGATCACGAGGTCCTGCAAGCTATGACTGGGATTATCTTGTAGTGATTCAGTGATAAAATGACAAGAAAGTGATAACTCTTCTACACTGTCATCATGTCGTTGCTCGTGACAGTGTAATGATGCCTTGTGAGTAGCCTTTGATCTTTAAGGGAGAAAATAAGAGAGAGAAGGGGAGATTCCAGGCAAAGTTCTTTATAAATTCATCATATAAGGAACATAACAAAAAATCGTCATGGTCAAGTTTTTAATCACATGAGAAATAAAAGACGCCTGACGCCATGAATAATTACATTAATGAAATCATAATCTTACCAGGTTTTAGAACATATATAAGGATGACACCTCACAGTAAATCCATGTAGCACCAGCAATCCCCAAAGACTTATTAATGAGATATTTACTTGCACGATTAATCAAGGACAAATATGCTTGACGCTCGTACGTACATCATGATCTTCACCAGGAATTACGATAAAGTTATAAACGTGTGATATGATACGTGACTATCTCCAATAATTGCCACTCACCCATTAAACACCAAGCTTTTACCAACACGTATTAATACAATGACAGCGACAGAGCAACTAAACATTCATTAACAGTGCATTGGTTGAAGGATTAAAACTCGTACAAATGTGTGTGTGTGTGTGTGTGTGTACTGAACTCTTTCCACTACACATGAAGTCCAAACCAGGGATCAGTGTGGGCATAGAGAGTGAGTGTGTTTGAAACGTATTCCACAGCGGGATGTTCATTACAATATCCATAATCTCGCCTTTACGTTCCCCTTCAAATACGAAACTTTACTGCTGCTCAACATATTCCTCCTATACATATCTGCATAGACGTTCCTAAATCATCTTATTTCTCCTCCGCCCCCTTGGCTCTCAATTGATCTTTTATATGCCTCTCCGCCCTTCACTTCATCTGGTTCCTTATTCATCATCGTTGGACTCGCAATCTGTATCCATAACCTCGTGATAAAACCCTGAGGTACAGTGACCTTGGAAGTTGAACCGACTCTTGTAAAAGCGACTGAATAGCAAATCCACTTTCATCTCGATACCAAATGTTGGAGAAAAGTAGTAAACCGATGTAGTGACTTTGTGCTGACTACCATTTCCTTTAATAGTATGCCTTCTGGACCTTATATTTTGCAGAGAAACCCTCCATTTTACGAGTGGAAATAAATTTTTAAAAGCAGGTACAGGATTTACGTGAGGAAGGTAGTGTAAGGAGGGGCGGCGTGAGAGCGTGTTCAGCATTCCCAGGCAGGGGGAGATATAGCCTTGAGGCCTCGTAGGATGAGCTCAACCAGTGCTGCTCCAGTGTACGTAGTAGTGTAGTAGTGCAAGGGAGGCTGAGCACACCACGGCAACATCATAACACTCAGGAAAGTTTGTGTGATAACTATAAGTGGAGATGATGTGATATTTTTTTTTTTGTGGGGGTGTCCTTGGAATGTTTAGAGGTCGATAACATGGTATATGGATAGAGTAAATAAATAAATGAAGGAATGAATGAATGAATTAATAAACAAGATAATATAATAGACATACGAATTACTTTCCTCAGTCACACACAAACACACACACACACACACACACAAAAAAAAGGACTAAATATCAACATGAAAGAAGATAAAACAAAATACTTTCCACGCAATATCCTTAACCTCAGAACATCACACATTTTCTTTCCTTTATGTTGATTTTCTTAGGCTATATATTCCCCCTTTCCCCCTTCCCCCTCGACCCCCCCAAAACACACTACCAAACTTGCAGCATTATCCTGGCGGCAGATACGATGCTTTAATTAATTAATGCTCATGATACGACAAGGTAAGCTAATCTATGAAGTCAACGCATTAATAATTACACTATTCATGATTGTAGGTATGTATGAAGTGTGAATTGGACCAATGCTCTCAAGTCCCTGAACGCACTTGTTGCATTGATTAATTACGTGCACGATTCATGAGCCTGGGGTGGCAAGGGGAGAGGGAGAGGGAGAGGGAAAGAGAGAGGGACAGGGAAAGGAAGAGAGAGAGCGCGAGAGAGAAAGAGTATTGCAAAATTGACTAGATAACTGACAGACAGAGAGGCAGACGTAGGTATAAAATAAAATAAATGAATAAATAAAAACATGAAGACATATACTGACACCCCCAAAAATGTTCAAATCTAGAAATTCGATCACTGAAACTGATCTGATTCTTTTATTTAGTTTTTCCTTCCCATCCAGAAGCCTTCAAAAGAAAATGTATGAGAACGTTACTTAACCTTAACAAATGGATTTATATACTTGCTGGCTCCTTCCCTTTAAAGCCAGATTTGCTCCTCTTACCATCGTTCCCACAGACCAAGAAAAAATGTATATAACTTAAGGAAAAGCAACAAAACTTTCCTGATAAATTCTTAGGAAAATGTAAGTGACCAAAAAAATGTAGAAGTAAGACCAGAGAAGATACTGAAAGGGAAAAAAGTGCAGGGAATGAAAATGCAATAACAGGACAAATAGCTACATTATGCAAGGAAAAAAGAAACTTAAGAGACCATGAATGCAAACCAGAATTATGATTAACGAGAGACTAATGCAGTCAGCGCATGTATAAGAAGGGAACATAAACTAAAAAAAACAGAGACGCGAATGGAAAAATAAAAAGAAAAAAAAATGAAAGGAAATGAATATGAGAAATAAGAAAAGATAAGAAAAACGAGGATTTAGCATAAAAAAAAAAAAATTACGAGTTGAGAAGAGAAGATATACAGAGAAAAAAGAACAGCATAGTTGGAATGAAAGAGAAAGAAATGAGAAAATAGCAAAAGATGTTGCAAGTGACGAGGTAATGAAAGAAAAAAAGGAACAGCACTGCGGCAGGAAAAGAGAGCGAGAGAGCGAGAGAGAGAGAGAGAGAGAGAGAGAGAGAGAGAGAGAGAGAGAGAGAGAGAGAGAGAGAGAGAGAGAGAGAGAGAGAGAGAGAGAGAAAAAAAAAGAGAGAGAGAGAAACATAAAAGACAGTGAGAAGTGAAGGAAGACGAGACACGAATGAGTTTAATTTAGGATCAAAGACAAACGGAGACCCAATAATCACCCCAAAGGACACCTAATGAACTCTTCTCTCAAGGTCAAACAACGTCACTGCAAACACTCGATAAAAGGAAGATGAAACAAATGATAGGAAGCTGTACGTAACTCTCGACCCTATGTGAACTGAAGATAGATTTAGTTTAGTAAGAGATAACACACACAGACAGACACAGACAGACACAGACACGCAAACACACAGACACACACACATCTATCAGAAGCCCCATCAAGCACGGTCGTCAAGCTCTCCTGAAGACGATTAATTGTCTCCTGTAATCACCTTGAGACCTTGAAGCCTAGAGTTCCCGGGAGACCTACAGTTAAGTTACACATGGAAAGAAAATAGTTAGTGTTGATTAAGAGAACGAAGAGAAAAAAGATGTAAAAGAAAATAAAGGAATATAAAAAAACATATACAAACGAAAAGAAATGACGCAGAGTTTGAAGATCAATTGAAAAACTACATTTGATGAAGTGTCAGGAAAACGCAAATGGCAGGCAGGCAAAGAAAATGTCAAGGCAAACATCAGACAAATCAAAATGAAAGGCACAATTGAGTTAAAAGGAAAAATAGTAAAGAGTTCAATTAATACAAAATAACAACAAACAAAAAACATAACTGTAATCAGATGAACTAATAGGACATTACTCATGAACAAAAATAATGAAGGTAACAAAATATTTTCATTAAACCTTTGAGTGGCTGATTTCCTCTAATTGAAGGCACAACTAATTCACTAATGAGAGAGAGAGAGAGAGAGAGAGAGAGAGAGAGAGAGAGAGAGAGAGAGAGAGAGAGAGAGAGAGAGAGAGAGAGAGAGAGAGAGAGAGAGAGAGAGAGAGTTGATGAGGATGCTAATATCTCTCGCTGGGGCCATTGTTGGAGAAGTAGCAGGCTATGATTTTTTTCCCAGTCCCAGGAGAAACATTTTAGGACTATGACAAACAAGCCTTCTCATTACTAGTCACCCACTCTCTCTCTCTTTCTCTCTCTTCTCTCTCTCTCTCTCTCTCTCTCTCTCTCTCTCTCTCTCTCTCTCTCTCTCTCTCTCTCTCTCTCTCACGCTCTCAAATCAGTCAATCAACCAGTATACAAGTTAGTGAAACAGAGAATTATAATTAACATGAACACATTGAGTTGCCTTGTTACCTTCCACCCGTCACGCCCAGATATGTGTTGACAACTGGGTGAAGGATATGACACGATGCAGACATGATAACCTACTAATAGAAACCAGTGGAATGATTATTAACATTGCATTACGATTATTAGGACATTCGTATCTAAGGGTTTTGAAAGTAACCTAACCTAACCTAACCTAACCTAACCTAACCTAACCTAATCTTTTCTAACATCTATGCTGTAAATAATAGTGTAAAGTGTAACTGTACTAAATTACAGTTTTCATAACGTAATGTATCTGGAGGAAATTTTCAAGCAAAGGGGAAACTAAGCTGTAGCAAGAGAGCAGTACGTGGGTATTACTTGATTTTCCATTATATTTATTTTTCTCAAGCTATATATTTGTATATAAATAATTTCCATCGTCTTAGATTATAGGAATTTGTGTGATTGATTTATTGAATGTTTTATCCGCTACGTATATGAATTAAAAAATAAATAGATAAATAAATAAATAAATAAACAAACACATAACACATCAACACACAACTTCCTTTCGCATCCAATAGACACAAGGATGTTTTCACCAACGAACAGTGAGCAGCGGAAAGGTGAAAGGCCTTCGTCATCAGGCAAATGGCAGCTTCACGGGAAATATTCTTAGTTTCAATGTGGGAAGGTGATGCGGAAGAGGAAGTCTCGTACTCAGGACGGAGCCTTTCTCTCATTGAATGCAGGTACACACATGCAGGTGGTCACGGGTCACTGCCTTCATCATGAACACACAAGACTTCCACGAATTGTCGAAGTCATACGAAAAATAGAACTCTTACTCACAAAAAAATACGCATAATATACATTCATACATACACACAGACATGAATCACGTATGTGTTATGTATCGTGTACTTTTGACACGTAATACTACAGACCATTTTAAAATGTTCTTTGTCTATGTTTCAAAGTGACAAAACCTAAAGCAACCTATTCAGATAACTGACATACATAGACAAAACACAAAACAAACAAATGAATACATGAATACATATATAAATGAATAAAAGAAGACACATGCATGATACAGGATACATATCAGTATATCTGTTGGGTTTCAGCGAGTGTAATATATAAAATTACATTCCTGGCTCCGATGCGTGCATACTTTTAAACTGAAAAAAAAAGATTGATAGATCGTTTTTGTTTCGTTTGGATGTGTTGATGTCTGTGTGTTGGGATGATTGACGTGAACTCGTTTTCGACTGATTCATAATTAGTGAATTAAAAAAAAACTAATACTGCAAGAATACCATGGATGTTGATACGCACACGCACACACGCACACACACACACACACACACACACACACACACACACACACACACACACACACACACACACACACTACATACCACACACCTGGCGTT
Organism: Metacarcinus magister; assembly: GCA_029783475.1. Lineage (NCBI taxonomy): Eukaryota > Metazoa > Arthropoda > Malacostraca > Decapoda > Cancridae > Metacarcinus > Metacarcinus magister. The sequence continues at coordinate 12,080,730 of JAPQNM010000046.1, forward strand.
AACCCAGTGAGAAAAAAAGCGAAAACATTACCGACCCCCAAAGGCTCAATTTGCAACACAGTAACGCCGCTTTTTACTATTTATTTTTTTACCTATGAGTGCCATGCCTGTGTCAATACTAAACACCCGCGCTGTAACACATGACGTGATGTTCTATTCAAAATTATAATAAAAAAATAAATGTAGTGCTGCCGAATATGGGAATACTTAGAAAAATAGTGACATTCTGTTCTGTTTTTTCCCGAGGTAGTGAGTGGGAATAAATACACATACTATATAAATTCGTTTGATTACTGGATATATCAAAGGTAAAAAGAAGCAGATACGTGGATGTGATTATCATGATTGTAAAGACCAATCAGACAAACCTACAAGTGTCCCGCAGCTAAATTACACTTAAAGGCCATCAATTTCCAACTGGTAATGAGGGGTTGTTCAAAGCAGTAATGTGCCGTGCTTGCTGACACACACACACACACACACACACACACACACACACACACACACACACACACACACACACACACACACACACACACATATTTTACAGACGTGTTCACCAATCCTTCGTGACGTGTACTTTGATGTGTGGGAGATGCCGGCCGAG
>JAPQNM010000046.1:12091336-12171336 GCA_029783475.1 Metacarcinus magister
CTGAGTAATGAATATCATTAAGGTAGAAAAAAATTCGTTCCCCACCACTTTTCCGCCTGGCAGGAACCCTCGTATTGGAAAGTCAAACGAGTCTGGATCAGTATTTTTTTCCAAAAAAATGCCCTCCTCAGGAGCAAGTGACTCGAAGTATATTTCCGGGAAGGTTAACGACCACATAAGTTTTTTTCTTAACCTTCGCCACTCTGGCTGTTTTTCAATCGGCAACCAAACCCCAACCCACACATCCCAACCCATTCCACTCTACTCTACTCGTTTCGGTAATGCACTCGATGGAAACTACCCAACCGTTTGTTTAGGAAACTCTTCCCATGTACTACATAGCTTCACTATCATAAATATATAATGCTACAAATTCGAAGAACCATTATAAATGATACGCAGTTTTTCCCTATTGAACACACTATTAACGTAGCTTACAAATAGCTTCGGCAATATTTTACCGGATATATAAAATAGAAAACGAACCGAATGAACCAAGTTATTACTTGATGCAAATTGGCGTTGGTATCGCCTGAAAACTGTAGATGTTTGCGACCCACTTTATAGAAGCCTCGGTAAGCCCCGAGGAAACCAAAGGCCTGCTAAAAATGTATCCAAAGTACATATTATGGAACACAATAACAATAACAACAGTTTAAGCTTACCATTCGTGAAGGCGAAAGGAGCCGCGTCACTTAACTGAAAAGGAATAAGAAAAGTTAGTAACACAGGTGCAAACAGCACATTCGTTATGTATTTCATGGCAGGTTATGAAATCAAACTGTACCACTTACAAAAAAACTCATACATGCAAACAATGCAATTACGTATAAATATACGTACGTAAATTGTTTGCATGTATGAGTTTAGAGTCTAAGTGACCAGTCTAACCCTCTTCAATGGAAAGAAAAATCAAGCGTCATTTTTCTTTCAACTGAAGAACATGACAGTGGTCACAGAAACTGTTTACAATATGCGCACTTTGTCTACATGTGTGAGTGTTCATCATCATTGATTACCATTCAAGTGATTCCAGTCACAATACCACGACCATCGTGTACACTGGAAAGGATACGCGGAATGAAACGTGCTGACAAGTGGTCAGGAAATGCACTGGTTTGGTACCTTGCAGCTGCCAATCAGGTGCATGGCAAGTGTTCCTTCCGACCCCGTCACTGCCGGGAAGGTAAACCCAATACTGTCCAGATTGACCACAGGCTCCAGTAACGGATTCCGAAACTCCTTCTAAACACATCAAGGCCAGCAGGGTTTTGGATCGTATGAAAAAATGCAGAATGAGAATGTCGATTAGGAGGTAAAGAAAGAAGAAAAAAAGTGAGAAAAACAGAGGAAAATGACTGAGAAAAGATCAAATGAGAAGCTAAGATAATCCATTGAATTTAAACAGTTTAACAACTTTGTTTATTTATCTTTTTCTTGTATAACTAATAAAAACCTAAAAACCTCTTCGAGCCTAATCTTGATCGATATTTACGTGCCATAAATCATGATATGGCTGCAGGAGCGTTTATACATTCCATGCAGCGTCAATTGGTTTATATATACAAAGATTGTTATTGGGACCAAAGTTGTAGTAGATTGATTGCTTAACTGGAAATATTCCGATCCACGAATAGTTTTAACGCTAAGGGACAAAAACTGCAGAAACATATGACCTAAAGTGCTAAAAAAGTAGCATTTGGGTTATATACACGAACATATTGAGAGCAAAGTTATAGATATCGCTATTTTAAACCAAAAACTTCCAGGAATATTTGAAATCCAATGAACAGTTTTGGCACTAAATGTATAGCACTACTTCCCCTTGTGTATCGACGGCAGGTAAGTTGATCGGAAGGTTGTCAAAAAGTTCTGCAAACCCCAAAATGGAAAGGTTGTTCTTTATAGTGTTTTGACTTTGCACTCTAAGGGTAAAAGTTTGGTATAAAGTCAGCTTACTTTCAGCTCTTTTTTTTTTTTTTCTTTCATTCCTGCTTCTGGGAAATGGTTTGATGGCACACTGAAAGGTATTCCGGAAATCTTTATATGTCAATACAGCTTCGGGTTAGCAATGCACCGAAACTACGTACTGCAATAACGACAAGTAAAATAACACTCCCTCGACAGTAAAGAAAAAAATATTCGGAATATTCATGATGAAATATCGTTTTTTGATGCATTGAACTGAAGCGTCTACTGGGGAAAACATTTGAATTTACTGCTATAAAGAGAACGAGAGAGAGAGAGAGAGAGAGAGAGAGAGAGAGAGAGAGAGAGAGAGAGAGAGAGAGAGAGAGAGAGAGAGAGAGAGAGAGAGAGAGAGAGAGAGAGAGAGAGAGAGTTAATCTGTGAAAGTATTTAGTTTGTGTTGTATATATACGTGCATGAACACAGGGACTGAGTTTTATGGTTGCAAGACACACAATTTAAGAGAGTTTCCCCTCCCTTTCACCTTGTACTAACCTCGGCTGGACGGACTCAAGTTTAGAGAGAGAGAGAGAGAGACCTTGGCTGCCCTTCTAATATTTGTCTTTTCGCTCTACAAACTTCACCCAACATACACTGAACATTCTCCCTCACTAAACATGGAGCGTGTAACAGTAAAGCGAGCTATTCCCTCTTCTTCCCCTTTCTCGTCATTAATACAACAGCACTTCCTTATTCTCTTCCTTCCTTCCTCTCTTCCTACTGCAGGATATCCATCAATTTCATGTTAAAACGTTTACCTTATACCGTGTTTATACTTTAATCTGTAGAGCGATTATGGCTTTTGTAAGAATGTTGTGTGATTGTTACGGAACAGGTCAGTTTTATCACGATGCAGCGGGAGGGAAGCTTGGAACTGTACTATGGGTTGTGTGGCTTTCGCTGGAGGCTTCCCCGCGTGTCGATTACCTCCCTGGACACCACCACCACCCGTAGCTGTTGACTTTAATGGTGCATACTTTAACTTTCTGGACTGTTGCCATTCACCGCTAGCCTCGTGGTGCTATGGTTGGGTTCAGAAACACGGCTCATCACAAGAATGAATGGTTGGAGTGTGGATGCAAACCTCTATAAGTGATCACTCAATCGAAAAGAGTAACACTACACATTTCATAGTCGGGGTGAGAAAGATCTGAGCTGTGTGTGTGTGTGTGTCGCCTCCACCACCACCACCACCATGCCTGTACACACCTCACGTCCCGGCCACCCACAAACCCTTTTACCATTGTCGTCAGAAGCAGGCCCACGCGGTAGGCCTTTTTATTTCCCCTTAGAATGAACGGAACGGATTTACTGTAACTTATGCTGACCTAGTTTGCTTAGTTTATAATACTGTTTTATAAGTTAGAGTAAAAAGGCTTACTTGGAATGGTATTATATTGATTTGTCGTGTTGGTCCTTGAAAGTGTGGGAATCCTAGTTGCCATAAGGTAGTTTTTTCAGTCCAACCGCGCGGTATTCCTGTACAATTGGTATTCCTATATTGGCTCTACAATGTATTTCACAACATTTTTAATTCCAAATATTCCTTTGTACGTACCTGCAAAAGTATTGGAAACACGCCATGATTGATTTTGCATTTGTACAACCATTTCTTTCTATTTTTGTCAGGAAAGATTAAACGCGGGACTAAGCCTGCGGTGAATTTATGACTAACATTATATTAATTCACGTCAACATATCGTAGGTGACTGATCGTAAGACTGGTGGGAACTATACCGTGGTAAGTGTACTCAAGGGTGACATAAATATAACGAAATTTTTGTCTCCCTTTGTTCTCCTTGTTTTCTCTCTTCCTTGAACCCATAACAACACACACACAGGTGGATTGGATGATCAGGAAAGAAGTATTGAGATCGCCCAGTGACGTTGTGTTATTGGTTATGGCGCCACAGGGAATCAAGGGCTAGGAAGGGAAAGTGATGTGACCTCCTAATGTTTTTCCCTTGAAGGATTGATGATTCCACTTAACCGCGTCCATCCCTTGTTCACCATCTCGTAAACCATTCCTTGACCATAATTACTCTTCCACTACGTTCTACATGACACACACCCACACACACACACACACACACACACACACACACACACACACACACACACACACACACACACACACACACACACACACACTGCCACTTCATGTAACGTCGCTTCTTCCATCTCCAAATCTCCACCAACTTCTACCGCCTCCACCTTCTACTCCTCCTCCTCCTCCTCTTTTTTTTCTTCTTAATTTCTTCCTCCTCTTGCCTTTTTTTTTCTCTCTTCCCTTCTCTTTGTTTTCCCTCCTACTCCTCGTTGCTTTTTTTCTTATTTTCCTTTCCTCCTCCTCCTCCTCTTCCATTAAAGCCACCGTCGATCACTGGAATATGCAACGTTATCAAAACTGCATTTAGTTTTTTTAGGAGGAGAGCGAGTTCATCTACAACGAGAAGCAGATGATCAGGAATCTGGCCAAATGAAGATCCATGAATAGGATCCCGGACAGAAAACAAGTGAAAGAAAAGACTTGGTAATCCATGACTTCATTTTCCTGTTCCCTCTGTAAGCCTCACGTTAATACCAATGAGCGGGATTGGTTCAGAGACTTTCACCAACATTATCGGTATTATTTTCTTCTTTTTCATCATTACAATGTTGCATAAGCTATTGTTTGGCCTTTTCACTATAAAAAATGCAATATATATTTTTCTTCGGATCAATGACCTTTTCATGAACATAATGCAAGTTGTATTAACATTTACTTACATTTGAATCACACATTAGTATAATTATAATGGGATTTCCTTATTAGAAGTTAAAAAAAAGATATCAGTAGTGTTTTTTGGCAGGATAAAGGGGAAGGGAGAGTTAAATTTCATAAACTGAATACAAGTGGAGAAAGAAATCCATATCAAAGGAACTGACTCTATCAACACATTTTTGGAGACAATTGGGTATAATCGTGACCTGCAGTGCATCAATATAGCTATGATTAAAACAGAAAAAAAAATAATAAAAAAAACAATTTCAAATGTAATACACTCCATCCCCACTAGCAGGTCCGCCCTCAGAGAGTTCATTCAGAGTTACTTGAAGGAGGAAGAGGACGATAGGAAACTTTAATACACACGAGGAAACATTTCTTACATTTTGTCGAGAACTTTTAAATTGTGAAGCGACCCAAGAACCTTGAATATTTCACAACTTGCTTACTCAATCCCGCTGTGCTAACTCATAATACCTCGTTCCCTCCTCTCCACTGCGTTTCTTCACTCCTCTTACTTCCAGGAGTTAAAAGATCTTATAGGTATTTTAATCACTATCAAAGGTTCTACAACTATTGCCTCAAGCCGCGCACCCTTACCCCTTGGCCGTCTTCCAGGCTCCCAACTTTTTCTCTGCCCTTCTAATATGAGAGATAACCTTGCATTTCTTTGGACTTCTTGTAAAATATTAAATGCAGATGACTTTCTCCTGCTAGCAATGAGTTAATATATGTGTCATAATATAAAATGTATGGGACTGAGCTATTCCGACTTCCAATTAGTATAGAGGCTGGACATTTTTCAGGGGGGAGTATTTACACTGTATGTTATGAATTGTTTGTGGCAACCAGGAAGGGTTCTATAAGAGGCTGTGTGAAGGGAGAGGGCTCAAAGAAGCAATAAGAGAGAGAGAGAGAGAGAGAGAGAGAGAGAGAGAGAGAGAGAGAGAGAGAGAGAGAGAGAGAGAGAGAGAGAGAGAGAGAGAGAGAGAGAGAGAGAGAGAGAGAGAGAGAGAGACTGATATGTATATAGATATATTTTTTGTGTGTGCAAAGTAAATAGACCCTGTGGCGTTACGCTTGATATGATAAAACAATGTGTTGCAGCCCTCGACTATTTTTCACACTGCCAATTCACATCACACCAAATGTATAAAGGTTTGCTGTCTCGCCCTGTCACTCCCCGGGGCACTACCGCGGCAGTGTGTTCGACTGTCTTTATTATTGTCAGTCATCATCATATACTTCTGTTATCATCATCATCATTCACGTCCTTGTAACTACTCCTAATTAGGGATCATGTTTACATCATTCTGGTCTTTATCATGTGAATATTAAAGAGACTAAAGAGTTCTTACTATTTCTTCAGTAAAATATTGTTTTTTTAGTCTTATATTATTACGTATCAAGGGAAGTTTATGAACGTCTTGCATTGAAAGGATTTATGTCAATACTAAAACTTGTATGTACTTAATTAACAGCACGTTCATTATGCGATTAATTTAAAACAGAATTACGGAAATCTGGTGTAATTTCTAAGGTACTAACATATCAGCCACGATCAGTCTTTTCTAATAAGTAACATACGATGTGCCGAGGTTCTAGCATGGTTATATAGAGGGAAGCAGTTGATCAAGGTGTGTGATGCTGCACGGAAAGAAATACTAGCAGCAGTGTAACGTTTGGTGGCAGACATACAGCTCTAGATAACATGCACGCAACACAAACAAAATCAATAAGGAAGATGTTTCCTAGTGAAGCAGTAACACAGTGTTGGGAGTATTATGTTAAAGCCTTTTCAATTAACTTTTTTACGAAGTTCTTTAAAATGAGAGAAAATGCATTCGTGAAACAAGCAAATCCCAGTACACATACACATGCTAATTAAGTGTTTGCAAACTGGTAATATCATGTTCGTTACGCTGCCTTACCTCCTAACACAATCAAAACCATTGCTGCCGCCATACTCAATAATTGTAATTAAAATAACAAATATAATAATAAATAATAAACTTATAAAGATTTTAAAATATTCAAATCAACAAATAAATAGATAAATTATGAAAAATAAAAGAAACATTACTCTAACACAAGTGGCAAGGTCTTTGTCTGGTGACACTAAATTATTAAGGTTACTTCAGGGTAGCGGTGTGCCAATAAAACAAGGGAAGATACCTCGCACCAGAAAATAATGTTACAGTAATAACTACTAAGAGGTGATCCTCCTTGCGATGTGGAAAATAACTCCATTCGGGCATGATTTCATAACCTTGAATTATAATTACTCCTGTGTGTGCCCTCGCAACAACGGCACACACCCGGACGGAACACACCAGATGTAATCAGAAAAATTAACAAAAAAATATTACGAATAGGATCAATTAACAAAACAGGCCAAACATCAGTAATATGGCGCTTTGAAATTAAAATGACAAAGGAAAAAGTAAAAAAAACATGAAAATGCATTACGGTGCTGTGGTGTTGGGGGAAGGTAATAGCGGGGAAGGATTGGTTGTGGGTGTGGGTGGGTGGAAGGTTGCTCCTGCCGCCACCCCCACACACCACACACCACAATTCCACAGTCCCCAAGGTAACACACACGCCTCCCGTAACTACATCACCTTGACACATCGTTGACAAGACAGATTGCAAAACGTACGTGTAAGTGACGCCGAGCCCACGTCTCCACCACCCAGCCAATCAGCCTTCGTCATCCCCTTCACTCTCTATCCAATACTAGAACCTAATAAGAGTGTTTGGATACGCGCACCACCGAGTACTCACGCCATCACCCTCCTCCCTCACCCTCGCATCGTCACACAGACCTTACGTAGCAGTTTGAAGTAAGCTTCCCCATCACCACTACATCGATCCTTATTTGCCACAGTAGGTCTTCCAAACATTGTTACTCAGTTCTGTATATACGCGTCCTTGGTCACTGTACATTCGTTCATAAACTGGTAAATATAAGGACAGGTCATTTACTAACATCGTGTAAATGCTAACTAACCTATATGTCGGGATTAAATATATAGAAAAGTATTATTTAATGGTTTCATTGCCCATTTTCTATGAATATAATATGCAAATGCAGGTCAGAATTTGAACCGGATGTTAATATTCATACTTATTTTGAATATTTTCAGCTCATTGAATTGTCTCTAATGATACTCAGCAGTATATATTTTTTTCTTGTTTATTTTCTAATTCTTAATATTTGTATACACGCACACGCACGCACGCACACACACACACACACACACACACACACACACACACACACACACACACACACACACACACACAAAGGGCTAAGTTCGGTGGTGCCCAAACTTGGTCAACTCGCCCAGAAAACGAAGCCTCACGCCCTCGGAAGCGCCTTTGACTTGGTGCACACACGTCCTGGTGCTGGGCCGAGCTCGTGCCGCATGCACCAATAGCCACGTTATGACGAAATTCTCAACACCACTTTTGTAACCACTCGACCGTAATACAGGTGAAGGAAATGAAGTGCTCGTTCAACTGCAGTTTGGTCATTAAACTTTGCAAATTCAAATATTTCGGTAATATGTACACATGAGGTGTTTCTTTTCGTTTAATACATGTGGAAACTATTAAGGTGCTCTCAACATTTCATGCCACAGTGTGAACATATGAATAACGCGATTGATGTTTTCGTTCTGAGGCGCTAAAGCAAAAAGACACGTGCGGTGAATGTTTGGACAAGGTGTGGAAGGCTTTCATCAGTGTACTTACGTGAGCCACACATACTAACCCACTATACATCGATATACAGTTGAACAAATAGAAAGAAAAACATGTACATACACATAAAAGTATAGATGTGTAGTTGTATATACTGAAATTTCACCAGATCTGAATATTTCCAGCTTGTTACCTCTGTTGTAATGCAATTGAAAGCCGTTTACAGCACCACATGTGTTCGCTTAAGCAAAGTTTGCGTTGTTTGTCGATATAATCCCATCAAGCCACGTTAGTGTGACCTCCAACACTTCACTGATAATCTCATTCCATTTTACTGTGATTTTATTAACAGGCTGGCAGTATTGTGAAACATTTTTCCCTTTAACTAACATAACGAACAACAACAATTCTGCTAAAGCGCATCTTCCTTAGGGACTAATAGCGATAGATTAACCGAACATAAACGTTTTCCTTTGACACGAAACTCCTGTAATGGTTGTTGATGCACCAATTATGACACCACTTTACTTAGTCTCATTTTTCGTTCGTGTTGGAAATATTGCAAACAAAGAGTGGCAGAAAAAATTGTTCCTCATAAAAAAAAGCATCACTGACAACTTTGAAAAAAAATGTATATTATTTTTATCGTAAAAAGATGAATAAGAAGAATATTAATAATAACTATAACAAAACTATTATTATTATTATTATTATTATTATTATTATTATTAATCCTTATCATCAATAATTTATATCATTACCGTAATTTTCATTATCATCATCATATACCATTTGAAACGAAAATATGACGTTCTAGTCCATTGAAACCACACATAAAACGACATGTACCGTAAGCATCATTGAGGCACATTTAATTATACAGTCCTCTACCATCAAAACATTTCATTTTACATTTGTTACAATTATTGCAGAAAACAAACGCATCATTCCGATCGCCAACCACTACTGTGAGTCCAACATTACATTTCCAACATTTTTACTCCCACCCCCGACACACTCCGCCGGTACTGGACATAAAGGGGAAATGGAACTGACAAGTCTGAAATTGATATTTGAGACAAGATGACAGCTGACTTCTATTTCCTTGTGTGGGTTATCACGGAATTACAACACGGTGGAGGTAAAAGCATGTGAAATACGTTTTATGCCCACCTATGGTACGATTATCAGAGGATCACAAAGGATGACGTGAGAGCAGCACACACTTGTCAGGCAGTACCCAAAGTAACACAAGGATGGCAAACTGTTGGACTACAGATGTTCCCTCATGTAATAATCAATGGGTTTGTAATCGTGTAGGGCAGTGGCTCCCAAACTTTCTCAGGCTGCCGCCCCCTTGGCTCCCAGGTCACATCCCTACCGCCCCACCCCCTCTCACCCTACATACGAACACACATCTATTTCTAGGTATTAGTATACTGAAAATTCAAAACTACTATTCGAACATGGTAAGCACATGTATGTATTTCACAAATAATAATGAATCCAATAAAAATAAGTATTTATTTTATCAATATGAAAGTTATATCTCACCTGTGACCATCTGTACAGCTTTAATGGGATGGATGTGCTTGGTGCAGGGGTATCAACTTGTCAACATCAGGCTGAAAGACAATACAAAATATTAGATCACTGTGTTCACTAATTTATTATAGATTTTATATTAAAGATTTTATTGTAAAATATCGATAATAAAAATACATCAATAAGGAAATTACGTCCTCGATGAAGTTACAGTTTACTTTTGCTGGACAACATTTTAACACTTTTGGATAAACGGTAGGACGACATGATGCAAACACGTGCCTGATGGGATGAGTGTTTCGCGCCACCTAAACGACAAGGTATAATGGACTGTCATTGCTCTTGTATAACAGGAATCGTTAGTAGTCACGATCTCTTATAATTACTGACCAGAGAGTAAAGTTAGGTCATCGTGATACCACATGGTCCTGGAGCGGTCTATAGGTTGAACACACACGTACAAGTGGCTTACATCACATGCCCTATCGTGCTTCAGTGGCTGCGGTGTTTCATCCCAAAGTATCTTCCTTATTCTTGGTGTTTTTTGCTATAATTGAACTCTTGCCGTTGAGGGAAGGGAAAAGAAACATGTTAGAAGTGAGAAACCTCGCACCATTAATCATAACTTAGCACGCCATAGAGGGATGCTGAACGTAAGGTTGTGTTCAGATAGCTGATGGCATCTTATCACTGTTAAACTAATTATCAGGTGTGAAGGTATGCACTGAAATCCCAATTATTAGTCCTTGATGAAAAGTAGGGAGGAGTAATATCTGGATGAGTCGTGTGCTGCTAAAGGTATTTCACTTTTTGTCAAGTGTGGTTAAGTCAAACTGTCACTACCCTGATGCAGATTAAAGTGAATTCGTGTTAGCCGGCGCTTCATTAACTTGGACTTTTCTCGTTCAGGCAGGATGACTCTCCGCCCACCTCCTATCAGCCACACACCTCTCACCCTCACCCCCCTAACCTCGTTCATCACGTGACCCGTTACATTCTCTCTTTATGCTGCCGAAGGAAAACTGAAATTTATGGCAGCGACCTTCTGCCTTCCTTTACTTGGGTCGAGGTAATCTAGAGCCTCCAATTATTTATCGACGATACTTTTATGAAGAGCAATGGGAGTTTACACTAAATTATAAACATAGATTAATCTTTAGGAACAGGTTTTTTGAAGAAACGATCAGTCCTTCAAGAAAGAACTTGTGTTTGTATGTGATTTTAGCTCTTATGGGCACACCAATAACACAAGTCTCAAGAACAAATATAGATCACGTAAGGAAGAAGTAAACTCTTATTACGTGTGCAAGGCATTTATGAAGCTGAGACTTTCAAATACGCCTTCCATATAAAAATAAATAAATAAATAAAAATAAAATACATATAATATAGTTTCGATAAATGAGCAATACATTGGCTGGGACGTGTAAGTGTTACGATGAACCATGTGTATACAACAATAAGACATATATATGACTAAGCCTTACGACACGTTTAAACATCTTACAGACCCTCGTGGATGTGTAGAATTGACCTCAACATATGGTGTATTTTCTGTCATTTTTGCTACTCCAGGAAATTTTTTGCAAAATTTCCTCTTCGATTTTGTTGTTTTTAAACTATGTTGTACATGGGAATAATGTAAGACTTTCAGCTTAGTTTCAGTTAGTTTCTCCAGAAACTTTTATTGCTATAAATTAATTTATTTGGGTTCAAACAAATGATAAAATCAGTATGGTGGATCTAATACTTTACCAATGTTGATGGAAAAGATATCAGATATTCCTTATGAAATTACCAACTAATAAACAAAGCACTTTGTTCAATTGGTATCTTAGCTTAGAAGCTAATGTTGTTTGTTTAATGATATCATTATTTTAGTAAATAACTATTTTTCATGAGATAGATACCGATCAAATATAACAAAGAGTTATGTTGTGAAATCATAAATATTTTTCTCCTCTTTTTAAACCCTACCCCATTCCAATCCTGCGTCTAGTTTCTTTTTTCATGATTTATAATCGACGTAATTTACGTGAGGACGTAATATATATTTTCTTAATATTGTGTTGATCAGTACTTGTTACATACCATAAGGATCGGAGAAAGGTGCAGATTTTGAAGCATGGCTTGAAAATTCAATACGAGTAAAAGGAAAGGAGTTACAGCTAGTTTAAGTCGAAAATATGATGAAAACAAGTTTTTATACACTATTTCAGGATGGCAGAGTCTGTTTGATTACTCGTGTAGTGTACATAGCCTTCCTTTGACCTTCTTAAATGCTGCTGCATCAAGATAAGGCTCACTAGAATTAGGTATATAGAGGCAGGAAACAATTCAATTCCCACCGCTCGTTCGGTCATGACCGCCCGATCAAAATCTTCACTACTGACTTTGTCACCGGTGCCAGTGGCTATGGAAGTTATTTATTTTCATTAAAAAATGTAATGCAGTACTTTTATTACAGTGTCAAGCTCCATCGAGAGGATATGATAGCTATCAGTAACCCGCGTATACTCCTACACACGACACGTTAACCCGTAAGGAGCACATATAGTCTTAACGTCCACGAATATTCTTGTAATGACTGTTACAGCTCAAAGCAGTTCATAACTAAGCCTTACGACACGTTTAAACATCTTACAGACCCTCGTGGATGTGTAGAATTGACCTCAACATATGGTGTATTTTCTGTCATTTTTGCTACTCCAGGAAATTTTTTGCAAAATTTCCTCTTCGATTTTGTTGTTTTTAAACTATGTTGTACATGGGAATAATGTAAGACTTTCAGCTTAGTTTCAGTTAGTTTCTCCAGAAACTTTTATTGCTATAAATTAATTTATTTGGGTTCAAACAAATGATAAAATCAGTATGGTGGATCTAATACTTTACCAATGTTGATGGAAAAGATATCAGATATTCCTTATGAAATTACCAACTAATAAACAAAGCACTTTGTTCAATTGGTATCTTAGCTTAGAAGCTAATGTTGTTTGTTTAATGATATCATTATTTTAGTAAATAACTATTTTTCATGAGATAGATACCGATCAAATATAACAAAGAGTTATGTTGTGAAATCATAAATATTTTTCTCCTCTTTTTAAACCCTACCCCATTCCAATCCTGCGTCTAGTTTCTTTTTTCATGATTTATAATCGACGTAATTTACGTGAGGACGTAATATATATTTTCTTAATATTGTGTTGATCAGTACTTGTTACATACCATAAGGATCGGAGAAAGGTGCAGATTTTGAAGCATGGCTTGAAAATTCAATACGAGTAAAAGGAAAGGAGTTACAGCTAGTTTAAGTCGAAAATATGATGAAAACAAGTTTTTATACACTATTTCAGGATGGCAGAGTCTGTTTGATTACTCGTGTAGTGTACATAGCCTTCCTTTGACCTTCTTAAATGCTGCTGCATCAAGATAAGGCTCACTAGAATTAGGTATATAGAGGCAGGAAACAATTCAATTCCCACCGCTCGTTCGGTCATGACCGCCCGATCAAAATCTTCACTACTGACTTTGTCACCGGTGCCAGTGGCTATGGAAGTTATTTATTTTCATTAAAAAATGTAATGCAGTACTTTTATTACAGTGTCAAGCTCCATCGAGAGGATATGATAGCTATCAGTAACCCGCGTATACTCCTACACACGACACGTTAACCCGTAAGGAGCACATATAGTCTTAACGTCCACGAATATTCTTGTAATGACTGTTACAGCTCAAAGCAGTTCATAACTAAGCCTTACGACACGTTTAAACATCTTACAGACCCTCGTGGATGTGTAGAATTGACCTCAACATATGGTGTATTTTCTGTCATTTTTGCTACTCCAGGAAATTTTTTGCAAAATTTCCTCTTCGATTTTGTTGTTTTTAAACTATGTTGTACATGGGAATAATGTAAGACTTTCAGCTTAGTTTCAGTTAGTTTCTCCAGAAACTTTTATTGCTATAAATTAATTTATTTGGGTTCAAACAAATGATAAAATCAGTATGGTGGATCTAATACTTTACCAATGTTGATGGAAAAGATATCAGATATTCCTTATGAAATTACCAACTAATAAACAAAGCACTTTGTTCAATTGGTATCTTAGCTTAGAAGCTAATGTTGTTTGTTTAATGATATCATTATTTTAGTAAATAACTATTTTTCATGAGATAGATACCGATCAAATATAACAAAGAGTTATGTTGTGAAATCATAAATATTTTTCTCCTCTTTTTAAACCCTACCCCATTCCAATCCTGCGTCTAGTTTCTTTTTTCATGATTTATAATCGACGTAATTTACGTGAGGACGTAATATATATTTTCTTAATATTGTGTTGATCAGTACTTGTTACATACCATAAGGATCGGAGAAAGGTGCAGATTTTGAAGCATGGCTTGAAAATTCAATACGAGTAAAAGGAAAGGAGTTACAGCTAGTTTAAGTCGAAAATATGATGAAAACAAGTTTTTATACACTATTTCAGGATGGCAGAGTCTGTTTGATTACTCGTGTAGTGTACATAGCCTTCCTTTGACCTTCTTAAATGCTGCTGCATCAAGATAAGGCTCACTAGAATTAGGTATATAGAGGCAGGAAACAATTCAATTCCCACCGCTCGTTCGGTCATGACCGCCCGATCAAAATCTTCACTACTGACTTTGTCACCGGTGCCAGTGGCTATGGAAGTTATTTATTTTCATTAAAAAATGTAATGCAGTACTTTTATTACAGTGTCAAGCTCCATCGAGAGGATATGATAGCTATCAGTAACCCGCGTATACTCCTACACACGACACGTTAACCCGTAAGGAGCACATATAGTCTTAACGTCCACGAATATTCTTGTAATGACTGTTACAGCTCAAAGCAGTTCATAACTAAGCCTTACGACACGTTTAAACATCTTACAGACCCTCGTGGATGTGTAGAATTGACCTCAACATATGGTGTATTTTCTGTCATTTTTGCTACTCCAGGAAATTTTTTGCAAAATTTCCTCTTCGATTTTGTTGTTTTTAAACTATGTTGTACATGGGAATAATGTAAGACTTTCAGCTTAGTTTCAGTTAGTTTCTCCAGAAACTTTTATTGCTATAAATTAATTTATTTGGGTTCAAACAAATGATAAAATCAGTATGGTGGATCTAATACTTTACCAATGTTGATGGAAAAGATATCAGATATTCCTTATGAAATTACCAACTAATAAACAAAGCACTTTGTTCAATTGGTATCTTAGCTTAGAAGCTAATGTTGTTTGTTTAATGATATCATTATTTTAGTAAATAACTATTTTTCATGAGATAGATACCGATCAAATATAACAAAGAGTTATGTTGTGAAATCATAAATATTTTTCTCCTCTTTTTAAACCCTACCCCATTCCAATCCTGCGTCTAGTTTCTTTTTTCATGATTTATAATCGACGTAATTTACGTGAGGACGTAATATATATTTTCTTAATATTGTGTTGATCAGTACTTGTTACATACCATAAGGATCGGAGAAAGGTGCAGATTTTGAAGCATGGCTTGAAAATTCAATACGAGTAAAAGGAAAGGAGTTACAGCTAGTTTAAGTCGAAAATATGATGAAAACAAGTTTTTATACACTATTTCAGGATGGCAGAGTCTGTTTGATTACTCGTGTAGTGTACATAGCCTTCCTTTGACCTTCTTAAATGCTGCTGCATCAAGATAAGGCTCACTAGAATTAGGTATATAGAGGCAGGAAACAATTCAATTCCCACCGCTCGTTCGGTCATGACCGCCCGATCAAAATCTTCACTACTGACTTTGTCACCGGTGCCAGTGGCTATGGAAGTTATTTATTTTCATTAAAAAATGTAATGCAGTACTTTTATTACAGTGTCAAGCTCCATCGAGAGGATATGATAGCTATCAGTAACCCGCGTATACTCCTACACACGACACGTTAACCCGTAAGGAGCACATATAGTCTTAACGTCCACGAATATTCTTGTAATGACTGTTACAGCTCAAAGCAGTTCATAACTAAGCCTTACGACACGTTTAAACATCTTACAGACCCTCGTGGATGTGTAGAATTGACCTCAACATATGGTGTATTTTCTGTCATTTTTGCTACTCCAGGAAATTTTTTGCAAAATTTCCTCTTCGATTTTGTTGTTTTTAAACTATGTTGTACATGGGAATAATGTAAGACTTTCAGCTTAGTTTCAGTTAGTTTCTCCAGAAACTTTTATTGCTATAAATTAATTTATTTGGGTTCAAACAAATGATAAAATCAGTATGGTGGATCTAATACTTTACCAATGTTGATGGAAAAGATATCAGATATTCCTTATGAAATTACCAACTAATAAACAAAGCACTTTGTTCAATTGGTATCTTAGCTTAGAAGCTAATGTTGTTTGTTTAATGATATCATTATTTTAGTAAATAACTATTTTTCATGAGATAGATACCGATCAAATATAACAAAGAGTTATGTTGTGAAATCATAAATATTTTTCTCCTCTTTTTAAACCCTACCCCATTCCAATCCTGCGTCTAGTTTCTTTTTTCATGATTTATAATCGACGTAATTTACGTGAGGACGTAATATATATTTTCTTAATATTGTGTTGATCAGTACTTGTTACATACCATAAGGATCGGAGAAAGGTGCAGATTTTGAAGCATGGCTTGAAAATTCAATACGAGTAAAAGGAAAGGAGTTACAGCTAGTTTAAGTCGAAAATATGATGAAAACAAGTTTTTATACACTATTTCAGGATGGCAGAGTCTGTTTGATTACTCGTGTAGTGTACATAGCCTTCCTTTGACCTTCTTAAATGCTGCTGCATCAAGATAAGGCTCACTAGAATTAGGTATATAGAGGCAGGAAACAATTCAATTCCCACCGCTCGTTCGGTCATGACCGCCCGATCAAAATCTTCACTACTGACTTTGTCACCGGTGCCAGTGGCTATGGAAGTTATTTATTTTCATTAAAAAATGTAATGCAGTACTTTTATTACAGTGTCAAGCTCCATCGAGAGGATATGATAGCTATCAGTAACCCGCGTATACTCCTACACACGACACGTTAACCCGTAAGGAGCACATATAGTCTTAACGTCCACGAATATTCTTGTAATGACTGTTACAGCTCAAAGCAGTTCATAACTAAGCCTTACGACACGTTTAAACATCTTACAGACCCTCGTGGATGTGTAGAATTGACCTCAACATATGGTGTATTTTCTGTCATTTTTGCTACTCCAGGAAATTTTTTGCAAAATTTCCTCTTCGATTTTGTTGTTTTTAAACTATGTTGTACATGGGAATAATGTAAGACTTTCAGCTTAGTTTCAGTTAGTTTCTCCAGAAACTTTTATTGCTATAAATTAATTTATTTGGGTTCAAACAAATGATAAAATCAGTATGGTGGATCTAATACTTTACCAATGTTGATGGAAAAGATATCAGATATTCCTTATGAAATTACCAACTAATAAACAAAGCACTTTGTTCAATTGGTATCTTAGCTTAGAAGCTAATGTTGTTTGTTTAATGATATCATTATTTTAGTAAATAACTATTTTTCATGAGATAGATACCGATCAAATATAACAAAGAGTTATGTTGTGAAATCATAAATATTTTTCTCCTCTTTTTAAACCCTACCCCATTCCAATCCTGCGTCTAGTTTCTTTTTTCATGATTTATAATCGACGTAATTTACGTGAGGACGTAATATATATTTTCTTAATATTGTGTTGATCAGTACTTGTTACATACCATAAGGATCGGAGAAAGGTGCAGATTTTGAAGCATGGCTTGAAAATTCAATACGAGTAAAAGGAAAGGAGTTACAGCTAGTTTAAGTCGAAAATATGATGAAAACAAGTTTTTATACACTATTTCAGGATGGCAGAGTCTGTTTGATTACTCGTGTAGTGTACATAGCCTTCCTTTGACCTTCTTAAATGCTGCTGCATCAAGATAAGGCTCACTAGAATTAGGTATATAGAGGCAGGAAACAATTCAATTCCCACCGCTCGTTCGGTCATGACCGCCCGATCAAAATCTTCACTACTGACTTTGTCACCGGTGCCAGTGGCTATGGAAGTTATTTATTTTCATTAAAAAATGTAATGCAGTACTTTTATTACAGTGTCAAGCTCCATCGAGAGGATATGATAGCTATCAGTAACCCGCGTATACTCCTACACACGACACGTTAACCCGTAAGGAGCACATATAGTCTTAACGTCCACGAATATTCTTGTAATGACTGTTACAGCTCAAAGCAGTTCATAACTAAGCCTTACGACACGTTTAAACATCTTACAGACCCTCGTGGATGTGTAGAATTGACCTCAACATATGGTGTATTTTCTGTCATTTTTGCTACTCCAGGAAATTTTTTGCAAAATTTCCTCTTCGATTTTGTTGTTTTTAAACTATGTTGTACATGGGAATAATGTAAGACTTTCAGCTTAGTTTCAGTTAGTTTCTCCAGAAACTTTTATTGCTATAAATTAATTTATTTGGGTTCAAACAAATGATAAAATCAGTATGGTGGATCTAATACTTTACCAATGTTGATGGAAAAGATATCAGATATTCCTTATGAAATTACCAACTAATAAACAAAGCACTTTGTTCAATTGGTATCTTAGCTTAGAAGCTAATGTTGTTTGTTTAATGATATCATTATTTTAGTAAATAACTATTTTTCATGAGATAGATACCGATCAAATATAACAAAGAGTTATGTTGTGAAATCATAAATATTTTTCTCCTCTTTTTAAACCCTACCCCATTCCAATCCTGCGTCTAGTTTCTTTTTTCATGATTTATAATCGACGTAATTTACGTGAGGACGTAATATATATTTTCTTAATATTGTGTTGATCAGTACTTGTTACATACCATAAGGATCGGAGAAAGGTGCAGATTTTGAAGCATGGCTTGAAAATTCAATACGAGTAAAAGGAAAGGAGTTACAGCTAGTTTAAGTCGAAAATATGATGAAAACAAGTTTTTATACACTATTTCAGGATGGCAGAGTCTGTTTGATTACTCGTGTAGTGTACATAGCCTTCCTTTGACCTTCTTAAATGCTGCTGCATCAAGATAAGGCTCACTAGAATTAGGTATATAGAGGCAGGAAACAATTCAATTCCCACCGCTCGTTCGGTCATGACCGCCCGATCAAAATCTTCACTACTGACTTTGTCACCGGTGCCAGTGGCTATGGAAGTTATTTATTTTCATTAAAAAATGTAATGCAGTACTTTTATTACAGTGTCAAGCTCCATCGAGAGGATATGATAGCTATCAGTAACCCGCGTATACTCCTACACACGACACGTTAACCCGTAAGGAGCACATATAGTCTTAACGTCCACGAATATTCTTGTAATGACTGTTACAGCTCAAAGCAGTTCATAACTAAGCCTTACGACACGTTTAAACATCTTACAGACCCTCGTGGATGTGTAGAATTGACCTCAACATATGGTGTATTTTCTGTCATTTTTGCTACTCCAGGAAATTTTTTGCAAAATTTCCTCTTCGATTTTGTTGTTTTTAAACTATGTTGTACATGGGAATAATGTAAGACTTTCAGCTTAGTTTCAGTTAGTTTCTCCAGAAACTTTTATTGCTATAAATTAATTTATTTGGGTTCAAACAAATGATAAAATCAGTATGGTGGATCTAATACTTTACCAATGTTGATGGAAAAGATATCAGATATTCCTTATGAAATTACCAACTAATAAACAAAGCACTTTGTTCAATTGGTATCTTAGCTTAGAAGCTAATGTTGTTTGTTTAATGATATCATTATTTTAGTAAATAACTATTTTTCATGAGATAGATACCGATCAAATATAACAAAGAGTTATGTTGTGAAATCATAAATATTTTTCTCCTCTTTTTAAACCCTACCCCATTCCAATCCTGCGTCTAGTTTCTTTTTTCATGATTTATAATCGACGTAATTTACGTGAGGACGTAATATATATTTTCTTAATATTGTGTTGATCAGTACTTGTTACATACCATAAGGATCGGAGAAAGGTGCAGATTTTGAAGCATGGCTTGAAAATTCAATACGAGTAAAAGGAAAGGAGTTACAGCTAGTTTAAGTCGAAAATATGATGAAAACAAGTTTTTATACACTATTTCAGGATGGCAGAGTCTGTTTGATTACTCGTGTAGTGTACATAGCCTTCCTTTGACCTTCTTAAATGCTGCTGCATCAAGATAAGGCTCACTAGAATTAGGTATATAGAGGCAGGAAACAATTCAATTCCCACCGCTCGTTCGGTCATGACCGCCCGATCAAAATCTTCACTACTGACTTTGTCACCGGTGCCAGTGGCTATGGAAGTTATTTATTTTCATTAAAAAATGTAATGCAGTACTTTTATTACAGTGTCAAGCTCCATCGAGAGGATATGATAGCTATCAGTAACCCGCGTATACTCCTACACACGACACGTTAACCCGTAAGGAGCACATATAGTCTTAACGTCCACGAATATTCTTGTAATGACTGTTACAGCTCAAAGCAGTTCATAACTAAGCCTTACGACACGTTTAAACATCTTACAGACCCTCGTGGATGTGTAGAATTGACCTCAACATATGGTGTATTTTCTGTCATTTTTGCTACTCCAGGAAATTTTTTGCAAAATTTCCTCTTCGATTTTGTTGTTTTTAAACTATGTTGTACATGGGAATAATGTAAGACTTTCAGCTTAGTTTCAGTTAGTTTCTCCAGAAACTTTTATTGCTATAAATTAATTTATTTGGGTTCAAACAAATGATAAAATCAGTATGGTGGATCTAATACTTTACCAATGTTGATGGAAAAGATATCAGATATTCCTTATGAAATTACCAACTAATAAACAAAGCACTTTGTTCAATTGGTATCTTAGCTTAGAAGCTAATGTTGTTTGTTTAATGATATCATTATTTTAGTAAATAACTATTTTTCATGAGATAGATACCGATCAAATATAACAAAGAGTTATGTTGTGAAATCATAAATATTTTTCTCCTCTTTTTAAACCCTACCCCATTCCAATCCTGCGTCTAGTTTCTTTTTTCATGATTTATAATCGACGTAATTTACGTGAGGACGTAATATATATTTTCTTAATATTGTGTTGATCAGTACTTGTTACATACCATAAGGATCGGAGAAAGGTGCAGATTTTGAAGCATGGCTTGAAAATTCAATACGAGTAAAAGGAAAGGAGTTACAGCTAGTTTAAGTCGAAAATATGATGAAAACAAGTTTTTATACACTATTTCAGGATGGCAGAGTCTGTTTGATTACTCGTGTAGTGTACATAGCCTTCCTTTGACCTTCTTAAATGCTGCTGCATCAAGATAAGGCTCACTAGAATTAGGTATATAGAGGCAGGAAACAATTCAATTCCCACCGCTCGTTCGGTCATGACCGCCCGATCAAAATCTTCACTACTGACTTTGTCACCGGTGCCAGTGGCTATGGAAGTTATTTATTTTCATTAAAAAATGTAATGCAGTACTTTTATTACAGTGTCAAGCTCCATCGAGAGGATATGATAGCTATCAGTAACCCGCGTATACTCCTACACACGACACGTTAACCCGTAAGGAGCACATATAGTCTTAACGTCCACGAATATTCTTGTAATGACTGTTACAGCTCAAAGCAGTTCATAACTAAGCCTTACGACACGTTTAAACATCTTACAGACCCTCGTGGATGTGTAGAATTGACCTCAACATATGGTGTATTTTCTGTCATTTTTGCTACTCCAGGAAATTTTTTGCAAAATTTCCTCTTCGATTTTGTTGTTTTTAAACTATGTTGTACATGGGAATAATGTAAGACTTTCAGCTTAGTTTCAGTTAGTTTCTCCAGAAACTTTTATTGCTATAAATTAATTTATTTGGGTTCAAACAAATGATAAAATCAGTATGGTGGATCTAATACTTTACCAATGTTGATGGAAAAGATATCAGATATTCCTTATGAAATTACCAACTAATAAACAAAGCACTTTGTTCAATTGGTATCTTAGCTTAGAAGCTAATGTTGTTTGTTTAATGATATCATTATTTTAGTAAATAACTATTTTTCATGAGATAGATACCGATCAAATATAACAAAGAGTTATGTTGTGAAATCATAAATATTTTTCTCCTCTTTTTAAACCCTACCCCATTCCAATCCTGCGTCTAGTTTCTTTTTTCATGATTTATAATCGACGTAATTTACGTGAGGACGTAATATATATTTTCTTAATATTGTGTTGATCAGTACTTGTTACATACCATAAGGATCGGAGAAAGGTGCAGATTTTGAAGCATGGCTTGAAAATTCAATACGAGTAAAAGGAAAGGAGTTACAGCTAGTTTAAGTCGAAAATATGATGAAAACAAGTTTTTATACACTATTTCAGGATGGCAGAGTCTGTTTGATTACTCGTGTAGTGTACATAGCCTTCCTTTGACCTTCTTAAATGCTGCTGCATCAAGATAAGGCTCACTAGAATTAGGTATATAGAGGCAGGAAACAATTCAAT
Source organism: Metacarcinus magister (assembly GCA_029783475.1). Lineage (NCBI taxonomy): Eukaryota > Metazoa > Arthropoda > Malacostraca > Decapoda > Cancridae > Metacarcinus > Metacarcinus magister. The sequence continues at coordinate 12,113,897 of JAPQNM010000046.1, forward strand.
TCCCACCGCTCGTTCGGTCATGACCGCCCGATCAAAATCTTCACTACTGACTTTGTCACCGGTGCCAGTGGCTATGGAAGTTATTTATTTTCATTAAAAAATGTAATGCAGTACTTTTATTACAGTGTCAAGCTCCATCGAGAGGATATGATAGCTATCAGTAACCCGCGTATACTCCTACACACGACACGTTAACCCGTAAGGAGCACATATAGTCTTAACGTCCACGAATATTCTTGTAATGACTGTTACAGCTCAAAGCAGTTCATAACTAAGCCTTACGACACGTTTAAACATCTTACAGACCCTCGTGGATGTGTAGAATTGACCTCAACATATGGTGTATTTTCTGTCATTTTTGCTACTCCAGGAAATTTTTTGCAAAATTTCCTCTTCGATTTTGTTGTTTTTAAACTATGTTGTACATGGGAATAATGTAAGACTTTCAGCTTAGTTTCAGTTAGTTTCTCCAGAAACTTTTATTGCTATAAATTAATTTATTTGGGTTCAAACAAATGATAAAATCAGTATGGTGGATCTAATACTTTACCAATGTTGATGGAAAAGATATCAGATATTCCTTATGAAATTACCAACTAATAAACAAAGCACTTTGTTCAATTGGTATCTTAGCTTAGAAGCTAATGTTGTTTGTTTAATGATATCATTATTTTAGTAAATAACTATTTTTCATGAGATAGATACCGATCAAATATAACAAAGAGTTATGTTGTGAAATCATAAATATTTTTCTCCTCTTTTTAAACCCTACCCCATTCCAATCCTGCGTCTAGTTTCTTTTTTCATGATTTATAATCGACGTAATTTACGTGAGGACGTAATATATATTTTCTTAATATTGTGTTGATCAGTACTTGTTACATACCATAAGGATCGGAGAAAGGTGCAGATTTTGAAGCATGGCTTGAAAATTCAATACGAGTAAAAGGAAAGGAGTTACAGCTAGTTTAAGTCGAAAATATGATGAAAACAAGTTTTTATACACTATTTCAGGATGGCAGAGTCTGTTTGATTACTCGTGTAGTGTACATAGCCTTCCTTTGACCTTCTTAAATGCTGCTGCATCAAGATAAGGCTCACTAGAATTAGGTATATAGAGGCAGGAAACAATTCAATTCCCACCGCTCGTTCGGTCATGACCGCCCGATCAAAATCTTCACTACTGACTTTGTCACCGGTGCCAGTGGCTATGGAAGTTATTTATTTTCATTAAAAAATGTAATGCAGTACTTTTATTACAGTGTCAAGCTCCATCGAGAGGATATGATAGCTATCAGTAACCCGCGTATACTCCTACACACGACACGTTAACCCGTAAGGAGCACATATAGTCTTAACGTCCACGAATATTCTTGTAATGACTGTTACAGCTCAAAGCAGTTCATAACTAAGCCTTACGACACGTTTAAACATCTTACAGACCCTCGTGGATGTGTAGAATTGACCTCAACATATGGTGTATTTTCTGTCATTTTTGCTACTCCAGGAAATTTTTTGCAAAATTTCCTCTTCGATTTTGTTGTTTTTAAACTATGTTGTACATGGGAATAATGTAAGACTTTCAGCTTAGTTTCAGTTAGTTTCTCCAGAAACTTTTATTGCTATAAATTAATTTATTTGGGTTCAAACAAATGATAAAATCAGTATGGTGGATCTAATACTTTACCAATGTTGATGGAAAAGATATCAGATATTCCTTATGAAATTACCAACTAATAAACAAAGCACTTTGTTCAATTGGTATCTTAGCTTAGAAGCTAATGTTGTTTGTTTAATGATATCATTATTTTAGTAAATAACTATTTTTCATGAGATAGATACCGATCAAATATAACAAAGAGTTATGTTGTGAAATCATAAATATTTTTCTCCTCTTTTTAAACCCTACCCCATTCCAATCCTGCGTCTAGTTTCTTTTTTCATGATTTATAATCGACGTAATTTACGTGAGGACGTAATATATATTTTCTTAATATTGTGTTGATCAGTACTTGTTACATACCATAAGGATCGGAGAAAGGTGCAGATTTTGAAGCATGGCTTGAAAATTCAATACGAGTAAAAGGAAAGGAGTTACAGCTAGTTTAAGTCGAAAATATGATGAAAACAAGTTTTTATACACTATTTCAGGATGGCAGAGTCTGTTTGATTACTCGTGTAGTGTACATAGCCTTCCTTTGACCTTCTTAAATGCTGCTGCATCAAGATAAGGCTCACTAGAATTAGGTATATAGAGGCAGGAAACAATTCAATTCCCACCGCTCGTTCGGTCATGACCGCCCGATCAAAATCTTCACTACTGACTTTGTCACCGGTGCCAGTGGCTATGGAAGTTATTTATTTTCATTAAAAAATGTAATGCAGTACTTTTATTACAGTGTCAAGCTCCATCGAGAGGATATGATAGCTATCAGTAACCCGCGTATACTCCTACACACGACACGTTAACCCGTAAGGAGCACATATAGTCTTAACGTCCACGAATATTCTTGTAATGACTGTTACAGCTCAAAGCAGTTCATAACTAAGCCTTACGACACGTTTAAACATCTTACAGACCCTCGTGGATGTGTAGAATTGACCTCAACATATGGTGTATTTTCTGTCATTTTTGCTACTCCAGGAAATTTTTTGCAAAATTTCCTCTTCGATTTTGTTGTTTTTAAACTATGTTGTACATGGGAATAATGTAAGACTTTCAGCTTAGTTTCAGTTAGTTTCTCCAGAAACTTTTATTGCTATAAATTAATTTATTTGGGTTCAAACAAATGATAAAATCAGTATGGTGGATCTAATACTTTACCAATGTTGATGGAAAAGATATCAGATATTCCTTATGAAATTACCAACTAATAAACAAAGCACTTTGTTCAATTGGTATCTTAGCTTAGAAGCTAATGTTGTTTGTTTAATGATATCATTATTTTAGTAAATAACTATTTTTCATGAGATAGATACCGATCAAATATAACAAAGAGTTATGTTGTGAAATCATAAATATTTTTCTCCTCTTTTTAAACCCTACCCCATTCCAATCCTGCGTCTAGTTTCTTTTTTCATGATTTATAATCGACGTAATTTACGTGAGGACGTAATATATATTTTCTTAATATTGTGTTGATCAGTACTTGTTACATACCATAAGGATCGGAGAAAGGTGCAGATTTTGAAGCATGGCTTGAAAATTCAATACGAGTAAAAGGAAAGGAGTTACAGCTAGTTTAAGTCGAAAATATGATGAAAACAAGTTTTTATACACTATTTCAGGATGGCAGAGTCTGTTTGATTACTCGTGTAGTGTACATAGCCTTCCTTTGACCTTCTTAAATGCTGCTGCATCAAGATAAGGCTCACTAGAATTAGGTATATAGAGGCAGGAAACAATTCAATTCCCACCGCTCGTTCGGTCATGACCGCCCGATCAAAATCTTCACTACTGACTTTGTCACCGGTGCCAGTGGCTATGGAAGTTATTTATTTTCATTAAAAAATGTAATGCAGTACTTTTATTACAGTGTCAAGCTCCATCGAGAGGATATGATAGCTATCAGTAACCCGCGTATACTCCTACACACGACACGTTAACCCGTAAGGAGCACATATAGTCTTAACGTCCACGAATATTCTTGTAATGACTGTTACAGCTCAAAGCAGTTCATAACTAAGCCTTACGACACGTTTAAACATCTTACAGACCCTCGTGGATGTGTAGAATTGACCTCAACATATGGTGTATTTTCTGTCATTTTTGCTACTCCAGGAAATTTTTTGCAAAATTTCCTCTTCGATTTTGTTGTTTTTAAACTATGTTGTACATGGGAATAATGTAAGACTTTCAGCTTAGTTTCAGTTAGTTTCTCCAGAAACTTTTATTGCTATAAATTAATTTATTTGGGTTCAAACAAATGATAAAATCAGTATGGTGGATCTAATACTTTACCAATGTTGATGGAAAAGATATCAGATATTCCTTATGAAATTACCAACTAATAAACAAAGCACTTTGTTCAATTGGTATCTTAGCTTAGAAGCTAATGTTGTTTGTTTAATGATATCATTATTTTAGTAAATAACTATTTTTCATGAGATAGATACCGATCAAATATAACAAAGAGTTATGTTGTGAAATCATAAATATTTTTCTCCTCTTTTTAAACCCTACCCCATTCCAATCCTGCGTCTAGTTTCTTTTTTCATGATTTATAATCGACGTAATTTACGTGAGGACGTAATATATATTTTCTTAATATTGTGTTGATCAGTACTTGTTACATACCATAAGGATCGGAGAAAGGTGCAGATTTTGAAGCATGGCTTGAAAATTCAATACGAGTAAAAGGAAAGGAGTTACAGCTAGTTTAAGTCGAAAATATGATGAAAACAAGTTTTTATACACTATTTCAGGATGGCAGAGTCTGTTTGATTACTCGTGTAGTGTACATAGCCTTCCTTTGACCTTCTTAAATGCTGCTGCATCAAGATAAGGCTCACTAGAATTAGGTATATAGAGGCAGGAAACAATTCAATTCCCACCGCTCGTTCGGTCATGACCGCCCGATCAAAATCTTCACTACTGACTTTGTCACCGGTGCCAGTGGCTATGGAAGTTATTTATTTTCATTAAAAAATGTAATGCAGTACTTTTATTACAGTGTCAAGCTCCATCGAGAGGATATGATAGCTATCAGTAACCCGCGTATACTCCTACACACGACACGTTAACCCGTAAGGAGCACATATAGTCTTAACGTCCACGAATATTCTTGTAATGACTGTTACAGCTCAAAGCAGTTCATAACTAAGCCTTACGACACGTTTAAACATCTTACAGACCCTCGTGGATGTGTAGAATTGACCTCAACATATGGTGTATTTTCTGTCATTTTTGCTACTCCAGGAAATTTTTTGCAAAATTTCCTCTTCGATTTTGTTGTTTTTAAACTATGTTGTACATGGGAATAATGTAAGACTTTCAGCTTAGTTTCAGTTAGTTTCTCCAGAAACTTTTATTGCTATAAATTAATTTATTTGGGTTCAAACAAATGATAAAATCAGTATGGTGGATCTAATACTTTACCAATGTTGATGGAAAAGATATCAGATATTCCTTATGAAATTACCAACTAATAAACAAAGCACTTTGTTCAATTGGTATCTTAGCTTAGAAGCTAATGTTGTTTGTTTAATGATATCATTATTTTAGTAAATAACTATTTTTCATGAGATAGATACCGATCAAATATAACAAAGAGTTATGTTGTGAAATCATAAATATTTTTCTCCTCTTTTTAAACCCTACCCCATTCCAATCCTGCGTCTAGTTTCTTTTTTCATGATTTATAATCGACGTAATTTACGTGAGGACGTAATATATATTTTCTTAATATTGTGTTGATCAGTACTTGTTACATACCATAAGGATCGGAGAAAGGTGCAGATTTTGAAGCATGGCTTGAAAATTCAATACGAGTAAAAGGAAAGGAGTTACAGCTAGTTTAAGTCGAAAATATGATGAAAACAAGTTTTTATACACTATTTCAGGATGGCAGAGTCTGTTTGATTACTCGTGTAGTGTACATAGCCTTCCTTTGACCTTCTTAAATGCTGCTGCATCAAGATAAGGCTCACTAGAATTAGGTATATAGAGGCAGGAAACAATTCAATTCCCACCGCTCGTTCGGTCATGACCGCCCGATCAAAATCTTCACTACTGACTTTGTCACCGGTGCCAGTGGCTATGGAAGTTATTTATTTTCATTAAAAAATGTAATGCAGTACTTTTATTACAGTGTCAAGCTCCATCGAGAGGATATGATAGCTATCAGTAACCCGCGTATACTCCTACACACGACACGTTAACCCGTAAGGAGCACATATAGTCTTAACGTCCACGAATATTCTTGTAATGACTGTTACAGCTCAAAGCAGTTCATAACTAAGCCTTACGACACGTTTAAACATCTTACAGACCCTCGTGGATGTGTAGAATTGACCTCAACATATGGTGTATTTTCTGTCATTTTTGCTACTCCAGGAAATTTTTTGCAAAATTTCCTCTTCGATTTTGTTGTTTTTAAACTATGTTGTACATGGGAATAATGTAAGACTTTCAGCTTAGTTTCAGTTAGTTTCTCCAGAAACTTTTATTGCTATAAATTAATTTATTTGGGTTCAAACAAATGATAAAATCAGTATGGTGGATCTAATACTTTACCAATGTTGATGGAAAAGATATCAGATATTCCTTATGAAATTACCAACTAATAAACAAAGCACTTTGTTCAATTGGTATCTTAGCTTAGAAGCTAATGTTGTTTGTTTAATGATATCATTATTTTAGTAAATAACTATTTTTCATGAGATAGATACCGATCAAATATAACAAAGAGTTATGTTGTGAAATCATAAATATTTTTCTCCTCTTTTTAAACCCTACCCCATTCCAATCCTGCGTCTAGTTTCTTTTTTCATGATTTATAATCGACGTAATTTACGTGAGGACGTAATATATATTTTCTTAATATTGTGTTGATCAGTACTTGTTACATACCATAAGGATCGGAGAAAGGTGCAGATTTTGAAGCATGGCTTGAAAATTCAATACGAGTAAAAGGAAAGGAGTTACAGCTAGTTTAAGTCGAAAATATGATGAAAACAAGTTTTTATACACTATTTCAGGATGGCAGAGTCTGTTTGATTACTCGTGTAGTGTACATAGCCTTCCTTTGACCTTCTTAAATGCTGCTGCATCAAGATAAGGCTCACTAGAATTAGGTATATAGAGGCAGGAAACAATTCAATTCCCACCGCTCGTTCGGTCATGACCGCCCGATCAAAATCTTCACTACTGACTTTGTCACCGGTGCCAGTGGCTATGGAAGTTATTTATTTTCATTAAAAAATGTAATGCAGTACTTTTATTACAGTGTCAAGCTCCATCGAGAGGATATGATAGCTATCAGTAACCCGCGTATACTCCTACACACGACACGTTAACCCGTAAGGAGCACATATAGTCTTAACGTCCACGAATATTCTTGTAATGACTGTTACAGCTCAAAGCAGTTCATAACTAAGCCTTACGACACGTTTAAACATCTTACAGACCCTCGTGGATGTGTAGAATTGACCTCAACATATGGTGTATTTTCTGTCATTTTTGCTACTCCAGGAAATTTTTTGCAAAATTTCCTCTTCGATTTTGTTGTTTTTAAACTATGTTGTACATGGGAATAATGTAAGACTTTCAGCTTAGTTTCAGTTAGTTTCTCCAGAAACTTTTATTGCTATAAATTAATTTATTTGGGTTCAAACAAATGATAAAATCAGTATGGTGGATCTAATACTTTACCAATGTTGATGGAAAAGATATCAGATATTCCTTATGAAATTACCAACTAATAAACAAAGCACTTTGTTCAATTGGTATCTTAGCTTAGAAGCTAATGTTGTTTGTTTAATGATATCATTATTTTAGTAAATAACTATTTTTCATGAGATAGATACCGATCAAATATAACAAAGAGTTATGTTGTGAAATCATAAATATTTTTCTCCTCTTTTTAAACCCTACCCCATTCCAATCCTGCGTCTAGTTTCTTTTTTCATGATTTATAATCGACGTAATTTACGTGAGGACGTAATATATATTTTCTTAATATTGTGTTGATCAGTACTTGTTACATACCATAAGGATCGGAGAAAGGTGCAGATTTTGAAGCATGGCTTGAAAATTCAATACGAGTAAAAGGAAAGGAGTTACAGCTAGTTTAAGTCGAAAATATGATGAAAACAAGTTTTTATACACTATTTCAGGATGGCAGAGTCTGTTTGATTACTCGTGTAGTGTACATAGCCTTCCTTTGACCTTCTTAAATGCTGCTGCATCAAGATAAGGCTCACTAGAATTAGGTATATAGAGGCAGGAAACAATTCAATTCCCACCGCTCGTTCGGTCATGACCGCCCGATCAAAATCTTCACTACTGACTTTGTCACCGGTGCCAGTGGCTATGGAAGTTATTTATTTTCATTAAAAAATGTAATGCAGTACTTTTATTACAGTGTCAAGCTCCATCGAGAGGATATGATAGCTATCAGTAACCCGCGTATACTCCTACACACGACACGTTAACCCGTAAGGAGCACATATAGTCTTAACGTCCACGAATATTCTTGTAATGACTGTTACAGCTCAAAGCAGTTCATAACTAAGCCTTACGACACGTTTAAACATCTTACAGACCCTCGTGGATGTGTAGAATTGACCTCAACATATGGTGTATTTTCTGTCATTTTTGCTACTCCAGGAAATTTTTTGCAAAATTTCCTCTTCGATTTTGTTGTTTTTAAACTATGTTGTACATGGGAATAATGTAAGACTTTCAGCTTAGTTTCAGTTAGTTTCTCCAGAAACTTTTATTGCTATAAATTAATTTATTTGGGTTCAAACAAATGATAAAATCAGTATGGTGGATCTAATACTTTACCAATGTTGATGGAAAAGATATCAGATATTCCTTATGAAATTACCAACTAATAAACAAAGCACTTTGTTCAATTGGTATCTTAGCTTAGAAGCTAATGTTGTTTGTTTAATGATATCATTATTTTAGTAAATAACTATTTTTCATGAGATAGATACCGATCAAATATAACAAAGAGTTATGTTGTGAAATCATAAATATTTTTCTCCTCTTTTTAAACCCTACCCCATTCCAATCCTGCGTCTAGTTTCTTTTTTCATGATTTATAATCGACGTAATTTACGTGAGGACGTAATATATATTTTCTTAATATTGTGTTGATCAGTACTTGTTACATACCATAAGGATCGGAGAAAGGTGCAGATTTTGAAGCATGGCTTGAAAATTCAATACGAGTAAAAGGAAAGGAGTTACAGCTAGTTTAAGTCGAAAATATGATGAAAACAAGTTTTTATACACTATTTCAGGATGGCAGAGTCTGTTTGATTACTCGTGTAGTGTACATAGCCTTCCTTTGACCTTCTTAAATGCTGCTGCATCAAGATAAGGCTCACTAGAATTAGGTATATAGAGGCAGGAAACAATTCAATTCCCACCGCTCGTTCGGTCATGACCGCCCGATCAAAATCTTCACTACTGACTTTGTCACCGGTGCCAGTGGCTATGGAAGTTATTTATTTTCATTAAAAAATGTAATGCAGTACTTTTATTACAGTGTCAAGCTCCATCGAGAGGATATGATAGCTATCAGTAACCCGCGTATACTCCTACACACGACACGTTAACCCGTAAGGAGCACATATAGTCTTAACGTCCACGAATATTCTTGTAATGACTGTTACAGCTCAAAGCAGTTCATAACTAAGCCTTACGACACGTTTAAACATCTTACAGACCCTCGTGGATGTGTAGAATTGACCTCAACATATGGTGTATTTTCTGTCATTTTTGCTACTCCAGGAAATTTTTTGCAAAATTTCCTCTTCGATTTTGTTGTTTTTAAACTATGTTGTACATGGGAATAATGTAAGACTTTCAGCTTAGTTTCAGTTAGTTTCTCCAGAAACTTTTATTGCTATAAATTAATTTATTTGGGTTCAAACAAATGATAAAATCAGTATGGTGGATCTAATACTTTACCAATGTTGATGGAAAAGATATCAGATATTCCTTATGAAATTACCAACTAATAAACAAAGCACTTTGTTCAATTGGTATCTTAGCTTAGAAGCTAATGTTGTTTGTTTAATGATATCATTATTTTAGTAAATAACTATTTTTCATGAGATAGATACCGATCAAATATAACAAAGAGTTATGTTGTGAAATCATAAATATTTTTCTCCTCTTTTTAAACCCTACCCCATTCCAATCCTGCGTCTAGTTTCTTTTTTCATGATTTATAATCGACGTAATTTACGTGAGGACGTAATATATATTTTCTTAATATTGTGTTGATCAGTACTTGTTACATACCATAAGGATCGGAGAAAGGTGCAGATTTTGAAGCATGGCTTGAAAATTCAATACGAGTAAAAGGAAAGGAGTTACAGCTAGTTTAAGTCGAAAATATGATGAAAACAAGTTTTTATACACTATTTCAGGATGGCAGAGTCTGTTTGATTACTCGTGTAGTGTACATAGCCTTCCTTTGACCTTCTTAAATGCTGCTGCATCAAGATAAGGCTCACTAGAATTAGGTATATAGAGGCAGGAAACAATTCAATTCCCACCGCTCGTTCGGTCATGACCGCCCGATCAAAATCTTCACTACTGACTTTGTCACCGGTGCCAGTGGCTATGGAAGTTATTTATTTTCATTAAAAAATGTAATGCAGTACTTTTATTACAGTGTCAAGCTCCATCGAGAGGATATGATAGCTATCAGTAACCCGCGTATACTCCTACACACGACACGTTAACCCGTAAGGAGCACATATAGTCTTAACGTCCACGAATATTCTTGTAATGACTGTTACAGCTCAAAGCAGTTCATAACTAAGCCTTACGACACGTTTAAACATCTTACAGACCCTCGTGGATGTGTAGAATTGACCTCAACATATGGTGTATTTTCTGTCATTTTTGCTACTCCAGGAAATTTTTTGCAAAATTTCCTCTTCGATTTTGTTGTTTTTAAACTATGTTGTACATGGGAATAATGTAAGACTTTCAGCTTAGTTTCAGTTAGTTTCTCCAGAAACTTTTATTGCTATAAATTAATTTATTTGGGTTCAAACAAATGATAAAATCAGTATGGTGGATCTAATACTTTACCAATGTTGATGGAAAAGATATCAGATATTCCTTATGAAATTACCAACTAATAAACAAAGCACTTTGTTCAATTGGTATCTTAGCTTAGAAGCTAATGTTGTTTGTTTAATGATATCATTATTTTAGTAAATAACTATTTTTCATGAGATAGATACCGATCAAATATAACAAAGAGTTATGTTGTGAAATCATAAATATTTTTCTCCTCTTTTTAAACCCTACCCCATTCCAATCCTGCGTCTAGTTTCTTTTTTCATGATTTATAATCGACGTAATTTACGTGAGGACGTAATATATATTTTCTTAATATTGTGTTGATCAGTACTTGTTACATACCATAAGGATCGGAGAAAGGTGCAGATTTTGAAGCATGGCTTGAAAATTCAATACGAGTAAAAGGAAAGGAGTTACAGCTAGTTTAAGTCGAAAATATGATGAAAACAAGTTTTTATACACTATTTCAGGATGGCAGAGTCTGTTTGATTACTCGTGTAGTGTACATAGCCTTCCTTTGACCTTCTTAAATGCTGCTGCATCAAGATAAGGCTCACTAGAATTAGGTATATAGAGGCAGGAAACAATTCAATTCCCACCGCTCGTTCGGTCATGACCGCCCGATCAAAATCTTCACTACTGACTTTGTCACCGGTGCCAGTGGCTATGGAAGTTATTTATTTTCATTAAAAAATGTAATGCAGTACTTTTATTACAGTGTCAAGCTCCATCGAGAGGATATGATAGCTATCAGTAACCCGCGTATACTCCTACACACGACACGTTAACCCGTAAGGAGCACATATAGTCTTAACGTCCACGAATATTCTTGTAATGACTGTTACAGCTCAAAGCAGTTCATAACTAAGCCTTACGACACGTTTAAACATCTTACAGACCCTCGTGGATGTGTAGAATTGACCTCAACATATGGTGTATTTTCTGTCATTTTGCTACTCCAGGAAATTTTTTGCAAAATTTCCTCTTCGATTTTGTTGTTTTTAAACTATGTTGTACATGGGAATAATGTAAGACTTTCAGCTTAGTTTCAGTTAGTTTCTCCAGAAACTTTTATTGCTATAAATTAATTTATTTGGGTTCAAACAAATGATAAAATCAGTATGGTGGATCTAATACTTTACCAATGTTGATGGAAAAGATATCAGATATTCCTTATGAAATTACCAACTAATAAACAAAGCACTTTGTTCAATTGGTATCTTAGCTTAGAAGCTAATGTTGTTTGTTTAATGATATCATTATTTTAGTAAATAACTATTTTTCATGAGATAGATACCGATCAAATATAACAAAGAGTTATGTTGTGAAATCATAAATATTTTTCTCCTCTTTTTAAACCCTACCCCATTCCAATCCTGCGTCTAGTTTCTTTTTTCATGATTTATAATCGACGTAATTTACGTGAGGACGTAATATATATTTTCTTAATATTGTGTTGATCAGTACTTGTTACATACCATAAGGATCGGAGAAAGGTGCAGATTTTGAAGCATGGCTTGAAAATTCAATACGAGTAAAAGGAAAGGAGTTACAGCTAGTTTAAGTCGAAAATATGATGAAAACAAGTTTTTATACACTATTTCAGGATGGCAGAGTCTGTTTGATTACTCGTGTAGTGTACATAGCCTTCCTTTGACCTTCTTAAATGCTGCTGCATCAAGATAAGGCTCACTAGAATTAGGTATATAGAGGCAGGAAACAATTCAATTCCCACCGCTCGTTCGGTCATGACCGCCCGATCAAAATCTTCACTACTGACTTTGTCACCGGTGCCAGTGGCTATGGAAGTTATTTATTTTCATTAAAAAATGTAATGCAGTACTTTTATTACAGTGTCAAGCTCCATCGAGAGGATATGATAGCTATCAGTAACCCGCGTATACTCCTACACACGACACGTTAACCCGTAAGGAGCACATATAGTCTTAACGTCCACGAATATTCTTGTAATGACTGTTACAGCTCAAAGCAGTTCATAACTAAGCCTTACGACACGTTTAAACATCTTACAGACCCTCGTGGATGTGTAGAATTGACCTCAACATATGGTGTATTTTCTGTCATTTTTGCTACTCCAGGAAATTTTTTGCAAAATTTCCTCTTCGATTTTGTTGTTTTTAAACTATGTTGTACATGGGAATAATGTAAGACTTTCAGCTTAGTTTCAGTTAGTTTCTCCAGAAACTTTTATTGCTATAAATTAATTTATTTGGGTTCAAACAAATGATAAAATCAGTATGGTGGATCTAATACTTTACCAATGTTGATGGAAAAGATATCAGATATTCCTTATGAAATTACCAACTAATAAACAAAGCACTTTGTTCAATTGGTATCTTAGCTTAGAAGCTAATGTTGTTTGTTTAATGATATCATTATTTTAGTAAATAACTATTTTTCATGAGATAGATACCGATCAAATATAACAAAGAGTTATGTTGTGAAATCATAAATATTTTTCTCCTCTTTTTAAACCCTACCCCATTCCAATCCTGCGTCTAGTTTCTTTTTTCATGATTTATAATCGACGTAATTTACGTGAGGACGTAATATATATTTTCTTAATATTGTGTTGATCAGTACTTGTTACATACCATAAGGATCGGAGAAAGGTGCAGATTTTGAAGCATGGCTTGAAAATTCAATACGAGTAAAAGGAAAGGAGTTACAGCTAGTTTAAGTCGAAAATATGATGAAAACAAGTTTTTATACACTATTTCAGGATGGCAGAGTCTGTTTGATTACTCGTGTAGTGTACATAGCCTTCCTTTGACCTTCTTAAATGCTGCTGCATCAAGATAAGGCTCACTAGAATTAGGTATATAGAGGCAGGAAACAATTCAATTCCCACCGCTCGTTCGGTCATGACCGCCCGATCAAAATCTTCACTACTGACTTTGTCACCGGTGCCAGTGGCTATGGAAGTTATTTATTTTCATTAAAAAATGTAATGCAGTACTTTTATTACAGTGTCAAGCTCCATCGAGAGGATATGATAGCTATCAGTAACCCGCGTATACTCCTACACACGACACGTTAACCCGTAAGGAGCACATATAGTCTTAACGTCCACGAATATTCTTGTAATGACTGTTACAGCTCAAAGCAGTTCATAACTAAGCCTTACGACACGTTTAAACATCTTACAGACCCTCGTGGATGTGTAGAATTGACCTCAACATATGGTGTATTTTCTGTCATTTTTGCTACTCCAGGAAATTTTTTGCAAAATTTCCTCTTCGATTTTGTTGTTTTTAAACTATGTTGTACATGGGAATAATGTAAGACTTTCAGCTTAGTTTCAGTTAGTTTCTCCAGAAACTTTTATTGCTATAAATTAATTTATTTGGGTTCAAACAAATGATAAAATCAGTATGGTGGATCTAATACTTTACCAATGTTGATGGAAAAGATATCAGATATTCCTTATGAAATTACCAACTAATAAACAAAGCACTTTGTTCAATTGGTATCTTAGCTTAGAAGCTAATGTTGTTTGTTTAATGATATCATTATTTTAGTAAATAACTATTTTTCATGAGATAGATACCGATCAAATATAACAAAGAGTTATGTTGTGAAATCATAAATATTTTTCTCCTCTTTTTAAACCCTACCCCATTCCAATCCTGCGTCTAGTTTCTTTTTTCATGATTTATAATCGACGTAATTTACGTGAGGACGTAATATATATTTTCTTAATATTGTGTTGATCAGTACTTGTTACATACCATAAGGATCGGAGAAAGGTGCAGATTTTGAAGCATGGCTTGAAAATTCAATACGAGTAAAAGGAAAGGAGTTACAGCTAGTTTAAGTCGAAAATATGATGAAAACAAGTTTTTATACACTATTTCAGGATGGCAGAGTCTGTTTGATTACTCGTGTAGTGTACATAGCCTTCCTTTGACCTTCTTAAATGCTGCTGCATCAAGATAAGGCTCACTAGAATTAGGTATATAGAGGCAGGAAACAATTCAATTCCCACCGCTCGTTCGGTCATGACCGCCCGATCAAAATCTTCACTACTGACTTTGTCACCGGTGCCAGTGGCTATGGAAGTTATTTATTTTCATTAAAAAATGTAATGCAGTACTTTTATTACAGTGTCAAGCTCCATCGAGAGGATATGATAGCTATCAGTAACCCGCGTATACTCCTACACACGACACGTTAACCCGTAAGGAGCACATATAGTCTTAACGTCCACGAATATTCTTGTAATGACTGTTACAGCTCAAAGCAGTTCATAACTAAGCCTTACGACACGTTTAAACATCTTACAGACCCTCGTGGATGTGTAGAATTGACCTCAACATATGGTGTATTTTCTGTCATTTTTGCTACTCCAGGAAATTTTTTGCAAAATTTCCTCTTCGATTTTGTTGTTTTTAAACTATGTTGTACATGGGAATAATGTAAGACTTTCAGCTTAGTTTCAGTTAGTTTCTCCAGAAACTTTTATTGCTATAAATTAATTTATTTGGGTTCAAACAAATGATAAAATCAGTATGGTGGATCTAATACTTTACCAATGTTGATGGAAAAGATATCAGATATTCCTTATGAAATTACCAACTAATAAACAAAGCACTTTGTTCAATTGGTATCTTAGCTTAGAAGCTAATGTTGTTTGTTTAATGATATCATTATTTTAGTAAATAACTATTTTTCATGAGATAGATACCGATCAAATATAACAAAGAGTTATGTTGTGAAATCATAAATATTTTTCTCCTCTTTTTAAACCCTACCCCATTCCAATCCTGCGTCTAGTTTCTTTTTTCATGATTTATAATCGACGTAATTTACGTGAGGACGTAATATATATTTTCTTAATATTGTGTTGATCAGTACTTGTTACATACCATAAGGATCGGAGAAAGGTGCAGATTTTGAAGCATGGCTTGAAAATTCAATACGAGTAAAAGGAAAGGAGTTACAGCTAGTTTAAGTCGAAAATATGATGAAAACAAGTTTTTATACACTATTTCAGGATGGCAGAGTCTGTTTGATTACTCGTGTAGTGTACATAGCCTTCCTTTGACCTTCTTAAATGCTGCTGCATCAAGATAAGGCTCACTAGAATTAGGTATATAGAGGCAGGAAACAATTCAATTCCCACCGCTCGTTCGGTCATGACCGCCCGATCAAAATCTTCACTACTGACTTTGTCACCGGTGCCAGTGGCTATGGAAGTTATTTATTTTCATTAAAAAATGTAATGCAGTACTTTTATTACAGTGTCAAGCTCCATCGAGAGGATATGATAGCTATCAGTAACCCGCGTATACTCCTACACACGACACGTTAACCCGTAAGGAGCACATATAGTCTTAACGTCCACGAATATTCTTGTAATGACTGTTACAGCTCAAAGCAGTTCATAACTAAGCCTTACGACACGTTTAAACATCTTACAGACCCTCGTGGATGTGTAGAATTGACCTCAACATATGGTGTATTTTCTGTCATTTTTGCTACTCCAGGAAATTTTTTGCAAAATTTCCTCTTCGATTTTGTTGTTTTTAAACTATGTTGTACATGGGAATAATGTAAGACTTTCAGCTTAGTTTCAGTTAGTTTCTCCAGAAACTTTTATTGCTATAAATTAATTTATTTGGGTTCAAACAAATGATAAAATCAGTATGGTGGATCTAATACTTTACCAATGTTGATGGAAAAGATATCAGATATTCCTTATGAAATTACCAACTAATAAACAAAGCACTTTGTTCAATTGGTATCTTAGCTTAGAAGCTAATGTTGTTTGTTTAATGATATCATTATTTTAGTAAATAACTATTTTTCATGAGATAGATACCGATCAAATATAACAAAGAGTTATGTTGTGAAATCATAAATATTTTTCTCCTCTTTTTAAACCCTACCCCATTCCAATCCTGCGTCTAGTTTCTTTTTTCATGATTTATAATCGACGTAATTTACGTGAGGACGTAATATATATTTTCTTAATATTGTGTTGATCAGTACTTGTTACATACCATAAGGATCGGAGAAAGGTGCAGATTTTGAAGCATGGCTTGAAAATTCAATACGAGTAAAAGGAAAGGAGTTACAGCTAGTTTAAGTCGAAAATATGATGAAAACAAGTTTTTATACACTATTTCAGGATGGCAGAGTCTGTTTGATTACTCGTGTAGTGTACATAGCCTTCCTTTGACCTTCTTAAATGCTGCTGCATCAAGATAAGGCTCACTAGAATTAGGTATATAGAGGCAGGAAACAATTCAATTCCCACCGCTCGTTCGGTCATGACCGCCCGATCAAAATCTTCACTACTGACTTTGTCACCGGTGCCAGTGGCTATGGAAGTTATTTATTTTCATTAAAAAATGTAATGCAGTACTTTTATTACAGTGTCAAGCTCCATCGAGAGGATATGATAGCTATCAGTAACCCGCGTATACTCCTACACACGACACGTTAACCCGTAAGGAGCACATATAGTCTTAACGTCCACGAATATTCTTGTAATGACTGTTACAGCTCAAAGCAGTTCATAACTAAGCCTTACGACACGTTTAAACATCTTACAGACCCTCGTGGATGTGTAGAATTGACCTCAACATATGGTGTATTTTCTGTCATTTTTGCTACTCCAGGAAATTTTTTGCAAAATTTCCTCTTCGATTTTGTTGTTTTTAAACTATGTTGTACATGGGAATAATGTAAGACTTTCAGCTTAGTTTCAGTTAGTTTCTCCAGAAACTTTTATTGCTATAAATTAATTTATTTGGGTTCAAACAAATGATAAAATCAGTATGGTGGATCTAATACTTTACCAATGTTGATGGAAAAGATATCAGATATTCCTTATGAAATTACCAACTAATAAACAAAGCACTTTGTTCAATTGGTATCTTAGCTTAGAAGCTAATGTTGTTTGTTTAATGATATCATTATTTTAGTAAATAACTATTTTTCATGAGATAGATACCGATCAAATATAACAAAGAGTTATGTTGTGAAATCATAAATATTTTTCTCCTCTTTTTAAACCCTACCCCATTCCAATCCTGCGTCTAGTTTCTTTTTTCATGATTTATAATCGACGTAATTTACGTGAGGACGTAATATATATTTTCTTAATATTGTGTTGATCAGTACTTGTTACATACCATAAGGATCGGAGAAAGGTGCAGATTTTGAAGCATGGCTTGAAAATTCAATACGAGTAAAAGGAAAGGAGTTACAGCTAGTTTAAGTCGAAAATATGATGAAAACAAGTTTTTATACACTATTTCAGGATGGCAGAGTCTGTTTGATTACTCGTGTAGTGTACATAGCCTTCCTTTGACCTTCTTAAATGCTGCTGCATCAAGATAAGGCTTACAATATCATTTAAACCATTTTGATTATCTACATTTCCACGAGGCTTTTTTACACAGGACACCACGCTCGGCCTTTCAAATGATTAAACGGATGCAGTATTTTTAAATAGTATTCTCGGCCCGCTAGACAATGTGGTGGTGGTGGTGGTGGTGGTGGTGGTGGTGGTGGTGGTGGTGGTGGTGGTGGGGGTGGTGGTGGTGGTGGTGGTGGGTATATTTTCCAGCGAGCCACAGTAAATGTCGCCATAAACATTGAATCGGGTTAACATTAGTCTATCTCCTATGCCACTAGAGTCTATAGATTGCACGCAGGTATTGCCAGATGCGCAGGTAAGGGGTTCCATCACTCATCTCCTTACGCAAATCAGGAATAATATATGTTGTGCTTTACTCTACGACTTGATTTTGTTTATATAGTAAAGGTCTGCCAACATAAATAAAAAAAAGTGTATTTCCGTTTATATTTACAATGAAAGAGTTGCGAGGAAATGATGCTCTATCTCCGTTCATTCTCCTGTCCATTCATCTCTCTCTCTCTCTCTCTCTCTCTCTCTCTCTCTCTCTCTCTCTCTCTCTCTCTCTCTCTCTCTCTCTCTCTCTCTCTCTCTCTCTCTCTCTCATATATCACTGAAATAAATAAAAGACACTCTACATAGCTATAAATATTCATCAAAACCAAATATTTTTCTTGGATATTATTTTGTTTTACCTTAAATTGATACATCTTTTTTTTTCTTCTCTCCCTAGCGTGATGTTAATTGGAACAAGAATCCGTTTATACATTCATTTTAATTGCATTACTTAGCGATACGTGGTAGCAAAAGCCAACCAATTTAGTCTAACTCAAAATAAATCCAAGTGTGCTTATTTTACCTCGCGATCCTAATTTAGTGGCCAGTACTGTACTAAAATTCATGGAGGAGGAGGAGGAGGAGGAAGAGGAGGAGGAGGAGGAGGAGGAAAAGGAGGAGGAAAAGGAGAAGCTAGATTTCCTCCTACACCCTCATTTCAGTCTGCTCCCCGAACTCCCAAACCTCATCGGCCTAAATGACCTAATTAATTATGCAAATATCAGCCAATGCAAGTATGGAGTCCGGTCCAGGTGTATTGGGCGGCTCCTGTCATGCTCAGGTGCGCCAGGTATATAGTGTTGATATACGTAATTATGATTCAGGTGATTGAGATGCCTTCACGGGACGCGGAATTCGACTTTATGACTTAAATAATATCACTCCGTTCGCCCGTCACAAAGATAAGTTAATGAGACATGAAACTCAAGAAGGAATGGTGATGTTATACTTGACATGAGGCGGTTATTGGTGCATTCATATTGACGGAATCAATAAGAATAACATAACAATCATTATTATTATTATTATTATTATTATCATCTATAACTATTCACGTTTCTGCTTCCTAAATTCATCAAAGTATTGCTTTACTCCGTGTTTATATTCCAACGAAAAAAATCTTTCCCTCTAAAGAAAGAAAATAAAAACATTTCTTCCTCCAGTCAATTTTATTTTGCCTGCCAGCATCTTTTCGCAAACTATATCTCATTTTGAGTAACGAAATTAGACACCTTTCCACGTTCATTAACATTCTAATTCAAACATTAAGTCTTTCATCAGGAAGCTGCGTGTATATCTCATCTAATTGTGGTTGTTCAAGGGTTGAGTGTACCACTTTCCACACGCTCACGTCCCACTCCTTGCAAAGTCCAGTAGAAAAGTTTCCACGGTAAAAACGTGATGCATAATGTGCTATACGATACAGCGCGGTGGTGGAAATGAAGAGGCTGTGAGGGTGAGTCCATGAAATTCAGACTTCCGCCTACCTCACACCAGACACGTTCACCAAAGCGACAGGAGGGCCTTCTGCAGGAGTGAAAAAAAACCTCCAGTATACAATTTCAGCACAAAGTGAGTGTAAGTGTATGTAAACACAAGCTCATATGACGCCTAAACACCCACACTATTAGAGGACATACGAAAATTTCTCTTAAGATAAACTTCTAAAATATTTGACTGAGAATACTTTTTACTGTAGGAAGAAAAAAAGATAACTGCGCCATTATACATAGAATAAAGCATATACCTGAGTACAAGATGCCAATTTGCGTGCAGTAGAGAAAAATAGATAGAGTGAGGATTTGTATTGAGTGGAATGATAGAGTAACAAGTGGTGGAAGTATTTCCTTTGACGACAGAGGGGAAGAAAAACGCAGTAGCTACCTCACTGGAATTGCTTTTTTCTGTTAAGTGGAGCTTCAGGCAAAAGAATCTGGAACGAGTGAAGTGGAGTGCCTGGCAAAGGCTGAGGGAAGAAAGTGGAGCCCAAAGTATTGAGTTCCTCAGCACACATGCGCGGTGCGATTAGATATGTCACGGACGGGAAATTTTGGGGAACAAGTCAAGTGAGACGCTCCTTCCGGAAGAGAACAACAACAACAATGAGGACGATGATGATGATTGATGATGATGATAATGGTAATGATAATGATGATGATGATGACGACAATAACAAAAAAAACATTGAACCGACCCCCAACTCCACACACACACACATAAAAATAAAAACTTAAAGTCACCCTCTCAAGTTTAAAAGGCTAATCTAAACCGCACTAACCCTACCATAAAAAAAATCCCATGTTAATTATCATATGCACTACAAACTAAAGACCCAAACTACAATCAAAGTTATGGATCATTAAGATTAGGATAAAACACTGGACTTTCCCCATCATGATACAAAGAGATAAGGTAATGGTGCCTAGAGTGAGAGTGAGAGAGAGAGAGAGAGAGAGAGAGAGAGAGAGAGAGAGAGAGAGAGAGAGAGAGAGAGAGAGAGAGAGAGAGAGAGAGAGAGAGAGAATTAAAACTGATAGGAATTGCAAAGAGCAGCACGTTCACCCTTGTTTCGCTCGCATGAGGAGGATAGTGGAAGCAATTAACTCGCATGTCGTAGGATGGACCAGAAGGGAGGTGGCAGACAGGGCATTCAAAACATTTAATACAGTAACTAGATTCACATTCTTATTAACTTCTCTCTCTCTCTCTCTCTCTCTCTCTCTCTCTCTCTCTCTCTCTCTCTCTCTCTCTCTCTCTCTCTCTCTCTCTCTCTCTCCCTCTCTCTTTAAACCTTGAAACCTTGCTGCTATCCCTCCTTCAAGTGGCGGCAATCTTCCACAAGCCTTACATCCCTACTCGTCTGTTATTGTCTCCTAACTGCTCCACATAAAAAAAAATGTATGAAAAAGAGCCATATTTTCATACAGATAAGGCCAACGTAACCACAGTGTGTTTTTGACGCTGCCAGATAAGGGTTGACAGAAACAAATAACTATTCAGATATATTGGTTGAAACTTTTCCTTTTCCCTTGCAATAAAATGTTGTGTAAATTTATATACATAGACTTCGTGTCGTTCATGTTGTTTTCTGGATTGCACTTTTTTTTTTTCTCTCTCTCTCTGTCTCTTTTATGTATTATTCTAAGTCCATCTGAATGTAACTCACAATACGACAATGTAAGTTTGGTCTGCATCACAAACACGACAACTATTCCAAGGACACAAATTCAGTCTTCAGATTCCCTCTCTCTCTGTCCCTCACTGTCTTGTATGATCGAAACCCATTTATATGTATGTTTCTGAAATTATATCACAGCTGCTCTTCTCTCTAGAGACTAAAACTCCATTCCTTTCCATATATTCTTTCTCTCTCTCTCTCTCTCTCTCTCTCTCTCTCTCTCTCTCTCTCTCTCTCTCTCTCTCTCTCTCTCTCTCTCTCTCTCTCTCTCTCTCTCGTGAAAGATAATAACTGCTACACGTAACTGGTCTCCTGCAGGAATAAAGTCTTCCCTGCACGTCCCACAGGTTGTAGTGAGGAGCTAAACAGTCTCATGAAACACATTAGTGGATGCATAATTATAACATTACGAACACCATCTTACGAATCACTTCTTTTTACTACTATGTGTACTATTATATTCGCCTAGATAATGTGTACGTTATGTTATCAAAGACTGAAGGAGTGATTTGTAGGAATATGAGAAAATTGTACTTTATAAGATATTCAAGTCATATATATTGGTAAGGTAGATTAAGACGTATTGACGAATTATATTAAACGGACAACAAGCTACCATATATAATTTTCTTGACGTGAATTTCGAGCCTCCAAAGCTACATGAACTCTGAATACATATTTAACTGCATTTAAGTGGCATTTATTACTTTAGGGAACCTTAAGCGAGTCATCTGTAGTGGTGGAAGAAGAGTGGAAGGTGATAATGATGATGATAGTAAGGATTATAATAATAATAATAATAATAATAATAATAATAATAATAATAATAATAATGATGATAATGATGGTCGTGGTAGTAAGGCAAGTGTTGACAATATCTGTTGTTGCTGTCTGTTGGTGTAGCGTTTGCAATATGACGGTACTCGTAAACCAGGTATTAAGGGTAGTGGTACTGATGGTGATGGTGATGGTGGTGGTGGTGGTGGGGTGGTGGCGGTGGTGGTGGTGGGACAAAAGCCCGTTGCTGCCCTTCACAACATTGAGGTCGGCACGATATCGGTGGTGGGTCCATATGCCGTTAGCCGTGTTATGGCGGCTGTTTCATTTGCACGGCTCACGACGCACCCGGAAAGGTCTTTGATGTTGGAATGGAGGAAGAGGACGGGGGAAGTGGAGGAGGAGGAGGAGGAGGATGATGAAGTAGAGGAGGAGGAGGAGGAGGAGGAGGAGGAGGAGGAGGAGGAGGAGGAGGAGGAGGAGGAGGAGGAGGAGGAGGAGGAGGAGGAGGAGGAAGCAGCTCACTATCATAAGCGGTACATCATCCTTGGCAAAATTATGAAGATCAGGTCTTACAAAACTTCCTCAAGAAAACTAAGTTACGTTCGTGTTCCATGCAAGTGCACGCAGTAGCGAAATAAACTCTAACTTATGCCCTTGAGCCGCGTTCAGGTGGCACTTGTTCACGTTGAGGCCAGCGATGAGGAGGCCACAGTGCCACAGATCAAAAGAAGCGTCACAAAGGGCAAAGAATGAAGCAGGAACCAAGAAAAGAAAGAAAAGAAACAGGGAGAGGATAGCGAAGGTAAAATAAATATGAGAATTCCCACGAAAAAATAGAATAACAGCAAGTGAGATGATGCTTAACGATGAAAGGCAAGAAGAGTAGGTGAAGATAATGGACTGAAGCTATAACCAAGCCATCTCAGGTCACTTACGGCGGCCACACACGCCTCTCACGCCTCAGAGAGCACCGGCGAGGGCTTTGACGAACCGCTGAGGACCTGGTGGCTCGTCGGTGCACAATCAGCCGCTTTGATCCTGGCAGATTCCCGCTCACGTCGGGACTGTTGGGAGGCGTGGGAACTAGTGAGTGCAGGAGTGAGTCTGCTGATGGGAATTTAAGGGTTCTCTTCAGCGTGTTGCAGTAGGTCTTGGCTGGAATGGTTACTTAGTTAACAAAGATGAGTTGGTGCTGTTAGGGTGAAAGCAAATGTCTCTCCTCCTGTCATGTTCTTTGAATCTGTCTGTCTCCTTGCCTGACATTCCTCGTGTGTGTGTATGTATGTAATGGTCTGGCTCTTTGTGTGGGTCTGTCTGCCTGTCACTCTCGCTAAAAGTAAAAGGCAGAAAATCTCCTCAGTCCTTATCTCTTTACTTAAACAATGATAACTAAAGATTGAAGTCCTTGAGCGTGACCATTTGATTATCAGTACTACTATGGATACAAAACAACTACGACCGAAAAAGGCTCACGAGAATGTTCTTATGGGTACGATCTAAGCTGTCAGGAGGGTGCGGCAGCCTTGTTTGGGGACTCACTACGATGTTGTGTATTCAGAAGATGTTACTCTCTTTGCATAAATTTCCAAACTGCCCGACCATCTTTGTGAACTTTTAAGGCTACTTCACCTTCGGAATTGGGAAAATACTATTCTTTTTCGTAGGGACTTCCTGTGTAAACTTTTATATTATTTTTTTTATTGGGTGGATGGTATTGATATGTATTCATGGTATGGATGACACCGGCCTCATGATTTCCCATTATCGCTGTTTACGTATACATAACGATGAGCCAATGGTGATTCAGGAGTACATATATTCATGATTTTATGGAGGGGACGTAGCACTGTTTGCTGGGCTGTGGTTAAGAGCTTTGATGACCACCAGCTGTGTTATAATTATACTGTTGATGAAACAAAAGACTTTATGCACTGAATTATATTGTGTTGGTACTCTAAAAGTGAATATTTTTAAATATTCTACGACACTAAAACTTTAATGTGAAAAATAATGACAATTTAATTTAAGAAATATGTAATATAAGGCCGCCTATTTATATATAAAGTTAATTATGCAAATAAGAACAAAACCTTATACATAATTAATTCTTTGCATTAAAAGTGTTGTTAGACTAACACCAAAAACGAGAATATGGAATCTGATAAGCAAACAAAAAATCTGTCACTGAATATTTCCTGCCAAGAGATGGACAAGCCGCCAATTTAAATGAAGAATTTGTTTGTGATAATTAAATTCGTGGAGCTCCAGCGTTAGTCTGTTGTCACATCTTCAGTAGACAAAGGATCAAAGTCACTACAAGGCAGAGCAGAAGCATACATAATGGGTGCCAGCCAGCGACAGGAGGGAATAAATATTTCACAGCAACTGTTGGACACACTTCTGACTTCCACCACACTTTTTGTTTTGTTGGCAAAACTAAAAAAAAATAGTATACACACACACACATATATATATATATATATAATATATATATATATATATATATATATATATATATATATATAATGAGGTTGCCTAGATTAATCATATTAGCTATTTGCAATAATATAATACATCCCTACAGTATATCAGCCCTTCGCAGCATATCTATGCACGTCATACAATATTACCGAACATTGAACAAAAAATTTGAATATCAAATCGCCCAAATCACCAAAATTCAATGTTAGTTATATCAAAACAAAGCAGTTTTACTGTTTGAACAGTTCACCGCAAAAAAAATCTTTAAAAAAAGTCACGCACACTATAAATAATGAGAAAACACTTATATTACATAAAAAAAGGCATGGGAACATACTAATAGATACTTGTAAGGAATGAGTTGAACAGATGTGAAAACAGAAAGTTATATCACGTAGTTAATGGGCATCGTGGGACAAACACCGTGGCGCTAAGGCCCTTCACATCACTTTGAACTATATATTTCTCACACAACACACCCACTTGGAGAAAGAAGGAAAATAGCGGCAACTAACTAATGATTACATATAGTAAATTACAGTTAATGGGATTTAGGACACAATTTGTTACCAATGTGGCAGACAGTATATCGCAAGCCATCCATAAACACACTACATTGTATTTTTCAAGGCTTGTGAAAGTAAATTTAGGAGAATTTCGTTCATCTTTCCCACTCAAACAAAATGGTCTCCCTCACCATCCATTTCCGAAGACTCTTGTTGAAACTCCTTAGTTAATTATTTTCCTTCAGTTAACAAAAAACAAATATCAAAACCAAACACACTGGCAGATAAGACAGATCAAAGACACTGACGGTCGTTGCTAAAGAAGAAAAAAACAAAAAATGATAAACTTACAGTGCGTGTCCTGCGTACATGATAAGACGTAAATATTGTTTCTGTCTTGTCAAAACTTCTTACATTGCCTTCAACTTCTAGCCTTGTTATGTGCTTTTACTCGAGCGCACACTTGCATACTCGAACTGGCTAGCTAACAGATGCTCTTTAAATCGATACCCTGGCCACGGTCCCTCTAAACCACGTGTATCTGGAGTAAAAATAGAAAGGAGCATGAAATGGCTCCTGATGTTTACGAGAGCAATAAGCTGCACCTTTCCCGGCACAAATTTTAAGTTGACATCATTTTGTTTTTCTTATCAATTTTCTGCGCAAATGCTCCTATGAAAGTGGAGAGTGTAGCAGAGCATCTCGACAATAAAATACAAAGATGAACGTGGATGCGATAGAAATATATATATATATATAAAAAACATAGAAAAAGAAAAAGGATGCAGTAAAGTGGATTAAAAAAAACACACAACTCTGCAATACGCGGACAAAACACACAAAAAAATCATGCATATTAAAACTTAAATATTTGTTGCTTTTTCAGTATATATGAAACTGGTACAAAGAGCACCTGATGTGTGAGGGCAGCGATGAAAGATGGCGATGAAACATTTTTATGCCTTTTATCGGGCCAACAATGGAGGCAAAGGACGTGCAGGTCGCATAAATTTGTGCGCCAGACATATACAGGGCAATATGAGGGTTAGGACAGGAAACAGGCCCTGAGGACGTCCTGGTGAATGAAACGAAGTGCAGCTCACCATGCAAACACAGACTGGCACCAACAATGAGACAACTGGAACACCAAAGTGACACGAGAAATGAACGTCGTATGCATGAGTAAGTGAAGGAAAGGCGACAATACACTGTTTAGATTTTAGAGGAAGAACAAGAAATCTTCGCCTTCCATCTATCTAAGGTTGTTATTGTCACTCCTTCCTGCCTGCATTTCCTGTACGTCTCTGAGATATACAACGTTGGCAAGTGTTGTTCCCCTCGTGATGGGTGTTACTGATCCCTGGCTGAGTAAGGATAAGGTGTGGGTGAAGATGGAGGTTGGTTGGAAAAGGGAGAGTCTGGTATCAGCACAATGCATTAGACTGGAGACTAGACCATTAGACAACATATTATGAGGTTGCTTTTAATGAAGGTTGTCTCTTATCAAATCTTACCTACATTTTCCAGTCTAGGTACACAGTCTACAGTACACCGTCACTGTTATGTCACTCATGTGTTGACTATTCCATTCTGGCAAAGACTTACACTGGCAGCATCAATGTGTTCTAGACATGCATACAACACTGCAGCACATTCATCAATTTTCCGATATGAGTCACTAACCATCGGTATCAGCTTACAAATATGATGCAATATGTGAAACAAAAAAATCACAAATAAACCCGAATCAGTATCATGTTTGCAAAAAAATAAAATTGTATATAAAGTTATCGATACCAACAACAAATCACAACGAGTTAACATCTGAGTGACAAGTGAGGATTGCCAAGATGGAATGAACAGGATGTTGTCATAACACTAGTTTCAATTTGTCTCGCCACCCGTGTTACATCCTCAACCTCAGCCTCCCCTCCATACACACCACAGCACACATCCCTCGCTGCAACACCCCGTCAATACACGAGCGACGGGTTCCTGTTATCAATCATGTCTCCCAAATCACCGGTTCTGACAGTGACAAGCTAGTCTAAAAACCTGACTGAAAAATATAAATAACCAAAAATGTTGACATGAGAGAACGCGTGTGTATGTGTGTGTGTGTGTGTGTGTGTGTGTGTGTGTGTGTGTGTGTGTGTGTGTGTGTGTGTGTGTGTGTGTGTGTGTGTGTGTGTGTGTGTGTGTGTGTGCAAGCGTGAGAGGAAAGGTAAAAAAGCAAAGGGGAGAAAACCAAGGGAGAGAGAAAGAGAAAGACTGAAGCAAGATAACGAGGAAGAAGAAACACCATTCCGATAAAAGGATATTTTTAAAGGAAGGGAAGCAAGACCTGGAGGAGGGAAAGAAAACAAGGCAAACAAATTACAATCTAATCGTGCAATCATCGTCCTGAACCACCGCTTCCCTGCTTCTTCTACGAGGCTCCCCTGCAAGATTTCCTCCCTCCCTTCCTCCCAGTCCTCTCTCAATTCTCTCCCTCCCTCCCTCCCTCCCCCCATTCCCTACCGCCTTCTTCAGTGTCTCTTTTCTGTCCTAGAAATCGCCAAAGTTAATTCGCCGCCAGGTAGGTACACCATCTGCAATCCAATTACCTTGTGGTCTCGCAAAGGGAAAGCAGACTCGAGGGGGTGGAAACTACTGTCTCGTCTAAACAAATATCTTTCAGGGTCTTTAAAGCTGACCAGGTCACTCCTTGGCTCTCAGCTGTAATTAAGGTTCCATTAATTGCTCGAGGTATTCAAAGGTAATACGTGTTTCCTAGCCATGATTTGCTTTCAGAGTTCTGTTTGCGATCATAGTTTGAAGGTTTAGAGTTTAGACTAAATGTTTATGATTGATTGATGACATGGCAGTACAGGAATGCGAATCAGATTAAGAGAAATAAGTGAGAAATTGTTGATTGCTATCTGTAATGATATTGTTGATCATGATGAAGATGAAATAAAAAATAAAATAGATTACCATTATCGTCATTATCATTATCATTATTACTATTATTATATACAGTATATATGCATGCGTTTTGGGACCTACTGCAACTTTGCGACTCAAACCTTTTTACCCGTTACAAGATGAAAGCCGAGCAAATGGTCCTAAAGTCAAGTAATATTGTTAAGAATCTCTTAAAAATATTTCCCTAAGCGTACATCTATAAACGTTTCCAGAACTTCACTCGTAACTTAATAATATTGGGTGAATTTATCAGAGAAAGAACATTATTCCTTATGAAACAATGATTGAGCACAAAGGAAAAACTATCGCACTAACAATTTTCCATCCCACCTGAACTAGTATTCTGCGAGGCAATCACGAGGTAAAAGTGTAGCGTGGCCCCAAACCAAAGCCTTGCTGGGAAGAAGCTGCAGCCCGGAGGTTATAAAAGCACATAAAAACTTTACCTGACTTGATTTATATTAACAGTGCACTTCACAAAGGATGGATCTTTTATGCGTTATAGCTACTAGTCACTACCTGGTGTATATCTATCAATTTATTTATCTATCTAACTTTCTATCGTATCCAATTTATCTATTTATCTTCCTACCTATCCTATTGCCTTTGTTCCACTTCACACCGTCTACGTATCTTATTGCCAGTTTCCACCTCTTTTATTGCTTCTCTTTCATCTTCCTTCAAGGCCACTTCTCATTGGGATCGATTCCACTTTCTTCCAGTGCAATACAGCCTTTCTGAGCCCTAACATACCTTGTAGCGAAGTGAAATCTTAAAGGGTGAAAACTATGGAGTATCATTATCAGAAAGAGAGAGAGAGAGAGAGAGAGAGAGAGAGAGAGAGAGAGAGAGAGAGAGAGAGAGAGAGAGAGAGAGAGAGAGAGAGAGAGAGAGAGAGAGAGAGAGAGAGAGAGAGAGAGAAAGAAAGAAAGGGATAGAGTGGTCGTTATGGATGAAGGCACAGAGAAGGGGAAAAGATGAAGTAAAAGGGAAGGGGAACACATATGGGAGGAATAAGGAAAAGTAAGAGTAGAGAGAGAAAGAGTGTGTGTAGGTAAGTGGACACCCTCGCAAGGCACGTGTAGGTATAAAAGTAGGAGTAAGGACAGACAGCGTGTGATGTGTGGAGGAGAGCAGTGGCAATAGGTATCATAGCGAGTAGAGTGGGTAAGTCAAGTCACATTTTTATCACGGAAAATCGAAACAGGAGTGGGAATGAATATGAATTTCGCGAAAGTGTAAAACGAAAACTATGATAGGATAGATTCAATAATTTACTAATGACTACATCACAATTTGCCACGATTCAATAAAGACAATATGTTAACTTCTTCCATTTGTACAGTACAGGTAATTCACACTCTTAACACAACCTTACCTGTCACACTGAATTGATGATAAGGGTGTCAGCCAAACGCCACACTCACACTCGGACACTTCACACCTATCCAAACAGCACTCAAAACTAGAACTAACTGTCCGTCCGGCTCTCTCTCTCTCTCTCTCTCTCTCTCTCTCTCTCTCTCTCTCTCTCTCTCTCTCTCTCTCTCTCTCTCTCTCTCTCTTTTCCATCTTTTCCTCTCCTATTACTATTATCTATCATTGGTTTGCTTTCCATTACTAAACATCGCGTAATAAATGAGCTGCCTGCGGTACGATATGTTCATCTAGCACACTGGCAGCCTGTACTCAGTAACGAACCACATGACGAAGCCTCGAACTCGTACATGTGACGTCAGTATCTAATTTACATATCGTAGCATTTCATTCCCCGGGGCCACTCCTGAGTACCGTTGGAGTAGCTATCACGTTAATGTATCGTACATACTTTTAATGCACGTCAAACACTGGTTACACAGATGTTAAACGATTTGGAATAGCAATATCATTATTACCTTACTATTATATTCATGGTGGTGATGAATTTATTATATCAGTGAGCTTACCATAAATAACGTAGCTCCGTACACAAGACTGTTTTAACATAACCATCCTACACGTGAAAGTGAAAACAAATTGCTGTTCATGTTATCAAGAGAGCGAAGCGTCAGTTCTCTGGGGAAATTTGAAGACAGCATAAACTTGATCAGTCTACCAAAAGAAAGATATATAAGGATATGAGTAAGATTGCTAGAAGTGCATTTCTCATTGTTAACAGCTACGATTTCCAACACGTCAAGAACATTTCAAGATAACCAATTTCAGGCAATCTCCTAAGTCAGTCTTATATGAGCCACATGGAAGCCGGAGAGAGAGAGAGAGAGAGAGAGAGAGAGAGAGAGAGAGAGAGAGAGAGAGAGAGAGAGAGAGAGAGAGAGAGAGAGAGAGAGAGAGAGAGAGAGAGAGAGAGAGAGAGAGAGAGAGAGATCCATACATCTATTAAAATGATACGTGTCAAATAACTAAAAGAGAGTTGCTAAGCCTGTATACCAAATAATGCTGCTTTCACCCCGTTGGGAGCACCGTTTGTCGCCATTACCACCAAAAGCTAGCTGGTATGTGGATCGAGTCGGCAAGTGAGTTAGTGCTTGAGTGAACGAGTGCCTTGGTAAGTGTCAGGCACCAGAGCCATGCGAGAGATGAGCCCCAGCCAGTTCCCAAGACTACGCTGGTGCCTGTCTGCTGGAGGAAGTGAAGGAAGGGGAGGAAGGGGAGAGTGTGTTTCTGGAATGCTGTGGCGGGGATAGATAGGAAGAGGAGACTGTGGTGGTGGTCGTCGTGCTGCTGGCCTATGTTCTGCTGCAGGATTAATGGTAGCAAGAAGGGTCCAGTGTTGGTATCGGTTGTGTTCTTGTAGGGTGGTAGTCGTTACAGTGGTTGTTGTTCTTAGTGGATAATAGTGTAGTGGTGCTGGTCCGGGCCCACGCTGGCTGATATTGTTCGCGTGGATTAATGGCAATACAGGTGATATTGTTGGGCCAGACTAATGAAAGGATTTGTCTGAAGGCGACGTTACGGTATGTTCACAGTTTATTGGGCAACGGTCTATACTCGTTAATACTGAGGAGCTTGAGACTAGAAGGGAAGGCATTAAGAAGCACAAATTGATTTAATGATAAAGATATATAGCAAGAAATAAAAGGTGAACTGTTAAAGGTGAAAATGTGTAGGAAAATATGTGAAATGTGCTTCTGATAATATTTGAGTTTCAAGCAGCATTTTGTTATCTCTCTTTCTCTTTTTTTTTCTTCTCTCTCTCTCTCCTCTTTGTTCATTCACAACCCCAAGTATGTATTTTGTTTTCTTTGTGCTTTTTTTTCTCTCGTTATATCTGGTGTAAAATTTTTCTCTCAGCAATTCTAAAATGCTTAGTCTTTTATATTATTTTCCTCCCACTCATCCTCTCAGCTTTTCTCATCTTACCTTCTATTCGTAATAATTTAACATTTATGTCGTCAGCAAGATTTCATTCTTTTCCTCTCTTTATTTTTATTTTTTGTATTATCGCCAATATGAACATTCGAAGAGAGTGAAATATCTATTCATATACAATAACGTAATCTCCTCAAAAACTGCAAGAGATTTAAGAGGACGAAGCACACTGGCTCAAACCATGCTTTCAATAGAGAGAGAGAGAGAGAGAGAGAGAGAGAGAGAGAGAGAGAGAGAGAGAGAGAGAGAGAGAGAGAGAGAGAGAGTATACATAAAAACTAGCTTTAGGTAATATCTAAACAGGAATTCTTACTAACTCATCTTACTTACACTGAGGCCTTTTCATCATTACCACCACCACCACCACCACCACCACCACCACCACCACCACCACCACCACCATCACCACCATCACCCTATCATCAATCTAAACAATGCAAGGGAAATGTAACCGCAGGGACGATGGGAACAAGACAAACGTCAAGGCTCCCTCCAAAAAAAAGTCTCAAAGGGGAAGAGATCATCTAGTGAAATGGTGCACACATCCAATCACGTGCTATTCAACTTTCCATTCTACAGACCTTTGCATCCGTATATTCCAGCTCAATTTCGCTGGGTCATACATAGGCTGCCACACAACCCAGTATCAAACCTGTGATCTCGTTCTAGTTTTTTTTAGTCAATGGTAGATATGAAATAGAACTACTACACTCAAACCTTCCTTCCACCACCTCGTATCGTACAAAACTAGACTACTACTACAGAGAACCAATTACCAATGCCTGTTTACACTTTTTTTTTAGTTTTATTTTATTTTTTGTTTTTGTTTTTGTTTTGGAAATATTGATCACAACGGTATTTTGGCTTTGCTTTGTGTTGTGCTTTTTTTTCTGTTTGTTCCCGTCTGTTGGGTGTTTTCTCGCCTCTAGTGTTAAATTAGTCTCATTCCGCCTCTGTGAACACTCGGTTTAAAGTACCTGTGCATCCTTCACCATCGGATATTGCCCTCACGATTGTTGACAACTGGTGCAGGGTATTCCTTTTTCCTATGCCAACGTTGGGTGGTGGAAGGGCCAGGCTCTGATACCTGTGAATTACCCAAAAGTTACAACAAATTTTCATCTCGTTACTTTTTTTATATAGTTTCGAAGCTATAATAGAGGATAATATAATTGATTTACCTATTTCACTATTTATCTAATGAAAAAACTTGATTCAAAATAGTTTGAATTAAATTATTGTCATATCGCACCTGGGAAATATTAGAGGGATAACTTTTTTTTCTATTGTCATTTCTAGCCTATCACAAAATGTTTCCAGGATAGTATAGCAGCTGCTGTATGCACCACTGGTTGAGTTTTCACCACATAATACTTTGATCAGCGGTGGAGGAATTGGCAACAGCGAGGGGAACTCTTATTAATGAGGGAAATATGTGGGCTGAAGGAAAAGAGGATGGTGATGAATACGGTGTGAATATGGGGCAGAACATATAATTTTGATCTATATTAATATTTCAGATTATTTACCTTAGTAAGGCTATTCATTATCTCTGATCTATTACGTCATGACTCACTGATTTATTTATTTTTTTATTGTGAATGAAACCTACTTTAACTTTTTGTTATCCTTATTAATTTGCTTTTACTACAACAACAAAATAAATAATAAAGTCTCACTACACGCTTTATTTACCTACTCAGATCCCCCGAAAAATAGTAGAGCAAAAAAAATAAATAAATAAGGCAATAGTTTTGTAATACAATAGTTATTTTTAAAGTGTAAACAGTAAAAGTCAGAGTTGACCATTATGCTTCAGGTGCAATGAGCCGCGTGAATTTCGACACATCGTTTCTTTCCTTGCCTCACATAAGTTCCCAGCAGTGCGTGGTTACTGGTTTGGCAAGGATATAGTATCAAAATAAAACCTCACACACCAGTTCCGTGTAAATTAAAAGCTTCTTCTAACTCTTTCTAGTCTCAGGATCGTCCACTCAATTTAATTACTCAGACTTTATCCTACTTCCCTCCATTTTTCTTCAGTTTTCTCTTCCAATGTTTTGTTATATTTTCTTTTTATACCCCTCCCCTTCTCGTTTATTCATTATCTCCTTTCCCCACCCTTCTTTCTCCCCTGCTTTTTGCGACCGGATATGTTATGTGGCTTTAGATGCCAATTCTTACCTTGTTGCCTGACTTCCTCTCGGACTTAGCTGGGATAATTTTTCTTCTATCACTATTTAGAACACTTAGTGGCATACTACTGGCATATTATCCTATTATTCTCCAGGCAATTGTGTATAAAAATAAGGGAAAGCAACAAGCGGGTTTACTACATGAGTTATAGCAAAATAAAATCGATAGAGAGAACATAAGCAAGACCAAGGCGAGGTAAACGATCACAAGTAAGTAGAACCAGCCATCAACAACACACTGTTCGATGCCTCATGGTGGCCAAACCTGACGGCTGTAAGTGGGCCTCGTAACTTAATCGGCTATTGTTACCACTTTTTCTTCCTGTCTGAAGCGAACGCCGTCGAGCTGAGGCAGTTAAGGGAGGCGAGGCTTGGGTTTCATTATCCGTGCAGGACCTAATGTGTGAAGCTTGACAAGGTGCTGGCAGAGAAGATTGGTATCCGTCTTAACAAGATCACACTTGACTGGATAGAAGGTCCTCTTTCTCCTCCTCCTCCTCTTATTTTACACTTGCCTCTACTATCTCCATTACCTCCTCTTCCTCTTCTGAACCAATACGTTGCGCCACTGAGACTGGTAATTCTTTCCCCCTCAATCGTGTTATCACTCAGTGGAAACGTTGCCAGGCCAGTAGAAGCTGAGTGCAGCATTGATCTGTTCATTCAACAATCAACTGAATAGAGATTTTACTATATTATAAAAGCTGAAGATCAATACCGATAATTCGTCAATATATTAATAAAACAAGCGTGATCATATTCATATATTCCTCGTTATCGAAGGAGACTGTACAGCGCCTCGTCCCACACGTTTATCTTCGACTCTCCTCAGGAAATGGTAGTTCCTCTCCTTGCCATTTACACATTTCTTGGTTTCCCCTCAGGAGGCAGTGGCCCTCCCTTGCCATTTACACGTTTCCTTGATATTCACAGGGGAAGGATGGTTCTGCTCCTTCTCGTAATACAAACAATTTTTTGCTTCTTCGCAGGAAAGTGACCGGTACCAAAACACTCTTGTTATCTTTGATTTCAATTCCTCGGCGTTTCCTTCAGTTACTTAAATACTAATACTTTCATTTCATTACAACAGAATCATATATTTGCCAGTGGATGGCAAGGAATAAAGTTGTCTGCAAACAGCGTTTGTCTACGATGATGTACTACATAATATAGACGAGAACGACCAATACTTAATGTGAAGCGAGATACAATGAGGGAAATGAGACAAAGTATGATAGTATGCAACAAGGGTTACATAAATAGTGTAACAAGGTAGAAAGAAAACTGTAAAAAATCGAGGCAGAATCAGGAATTGGTGGCAATCAGGAAATTAATGAGACTATTAGCCTTTAACCCCATCCTACTCTGGAAAAAGCAATAACATGGTAACTATCTGTTCCGAAGAGTGTTCCTTGCGATAAAAAAAATACATTGAGGCAAAATATTATGTGGTTATTTCAACACCATCTAAATAATACAATCCTACGACAAATTATAAAACATATCTTCCTGATTATTATAAATATATCTCTATTATCATTATGAAACTGTTAGTAAATTAAATTAGTGAAACGCCAGTCCCCTCCATACATTCTCTCTCTCTCTCTCTCTCTCTCTCTCTCTCTCTCTCTCTCTCTCTCTCTCTCTCTCTCTCTCTCTCTCTCTCTCTCTCTCTCTCTCTCTCTCTCTCATATAGGTCAAAGGAAATGTGTGTGTGTGTGTGTGTGTGTGTGTGTGTGTGTGTGTGTGTGTGTGTGTGTGTGTGTGTGTGTGTTGTGGTAGAGTACTTGGAAAGTGATTGGCCCAATATACAATAATGGTACCGTCTGTAACGTCACCCATAATGTTATTGGGACAAGATAATCGAATGAGATAGCTATGAAATTACGTTAGCCGGCCAACAGTACGTATTACTACTGAACACACGAATAACTGAGGAAAACACCCGTACTTTATACACTATTTAAACACACTACTACTTCCAAACCTCACCTAGTCGTACCAGAACCCATAAGTACGACCTCACACCAAAAATGAAAATAACTAAGAAGATATAAGTCTCATCACCTTTACTATATACACTATCTTAACACACTACTACACCCAAACCTAACACAGTAGTACCAGGACCCATATGTACGACGCGATACCTAAACTTTCCACGCTGGACTATCTACTGATGTTTCATGTAAGTTCCCGTCCACCTCCGAGACCCTCTGATGACCCTGATGCCCTGAGGCGTGGAGATACAAACGTGACGGGAGAGACAAGACATTACCTCTTTCTGGGGGACGTCAGAACTACTACTTATAATAGAATATCACACAAAACATGTTACTTATAGCCAATTTCTTAGTATTTAATTTCTCTTTATCTTGTTACTCCCTTCCCTTTTTTTTGAACCTAGAATATTTTTTTTTGTTCCATCCAGTAACTTTTGCCATTCCTCATATAACTCTTCCACTCCGCCATCACGAGCCTGTTACTCATCACTATTGCATTCATATCACCATTTTCAACTATTTCTACAACACTCACTCTTGTGCGTATGTAACTATCTTACAACACACACTTAATGACACTCCAATGCTTATCTGTATCAGTCTTTCAATAAATTCTTCTATGACTTAATTTGTGGAGTTATTTCATATATATTTTAATGAGCAGTGATTTTTTTGGCTACATTGTAATCATTAAGTTTCTCATGTGGCAATAAAAAGTTCAGTGTAACAAAATAAAACTATAATCAGCTTGCATTTCCTCATTTTTTTTTTTAACGACTCCAATTTGCTAATGGGACGCTTCTCTCTAGGTCACAGCATAATGAAATAACAAGATATGTAATCATGTTTCCAGGAGGCAAAGAAAAAATGGTATATACGCCTTAGCAACAGCGCCTCACAATGACAATTAAGATAAAGGGGAAGACAAGAAAGTGTACTGTAGAAGTTTTGATGAAGTTACGAGAAAGTTGTAGTTGAGAGTATATTAGTGTCGTGAAGTTAGTTAAGCTGACACCCTTCTCTTGTCCTTTTCAATTTCCTCTCCCGCTCTCCACCAGGAAGTCTTAAGAATATTGACACAGAGACAACAACGAAAGTAACTAGAAATTTCCACGAGGATACATGCAAGAATAGTTTCACAGTACATAGTGATTTTGTGTTCTCTATCTCTTTATCTCTTTTGTTCCTCTATCTTCTCTCTCAAACTAAAGCAAGCAAAAGAGGAGGTAGAGGTTTACTAATCAGTGTCCTTTGATGGAAATGGTCAGATAATCAAGTATCAAACTATTAAACTGTCACAATAATAAACTACTACCTGAATAATTTCTATATGCACCTTGACCTTCAGACTTGCCGGCAAGATGCACCGCTCACTCGCATGGGTAGACAAGTGCCTAACCCGGAAATAATTACTTGAGAAACTGAGGTAACTTGCACTTCCGTGTTGCATAATGGAAGACCCGGATGTAACCTAGATGTGTGTGTGTGTGTCTGTATGTGTGTGTGTGTGTCTGTGTGTGTGTGTGTGTGTGTGTGTGTGTGTGTGTGTGTGTGTGTGTGTGTGTGTGTGTGTGTGTGTGTGTGTGTGTGTGTGTGGTTGGCTAGCAGTTACTCAGCAATGCTCAAGGGACCCTGCTAGTCACATCTTCTAATGACTGCTCCTGGAGAAAGATATATTTTTGTTTCAGCTCTGGCTTCAGATATAAGAGAGGAGTGTTTGCAGATGTCACAGAGAACTCTCATAGGATAACACGGAACACAAGTAAATGATCACACACGCTGCCACGCCTTTACAACAAGAAGACTAACACTATATCGAAAAGGAGAAAATATCAGATGTAGAAATGCTGGTACTGACACACCAGAGACCAACCTTCCTTGTATATGACTGGAGGTGGTACTGCAACTGCACATAAAGTTTCAAAGAAGCTAATAAATATCCATTCTTCGTCCTCAGAAAACTTGTGTCGCTATCTCGTTTCCACTACAAGTTAAAGTAAAGGATGTGTCCGGAGAGTCGCCTGAAATACAGTATTTTGTAACTACTGACTGTAATGATTTTATATTTCATTGAATCCAATTTACTAAGCACTACTTGGATATTTTTCTAGTGTACACAACTCACACACAAGGGCTGTTCTTTGTATGAGCGTATCGACCTTTCCTCCCCAGCTGCATCTTTCCCAGACTCGCAGGACACATCTCCCTCACTTAAGGAAAAACACCACAACACACAAACACAAACACACACACATAATTCCACACAATCCGTAATGTCACAATTAAGAAAAAGAAAACTGGGTAACATAAAAATAAAATAACAAGACACTGGAATACTATATAATTACGTTACGTCTAGCCTGGAAGGAGAGTTTGGTGACAGGGAGAAGAATAAAATACAGTGAACTCGTAAGAGGAGGCGGCGGTGCGTTGAGGCCTGGAGGCAGCAAGATTAAGGGACCTTCAGGGTAATGTGGGGGTGTTTTATCTTAAGATATGACCGAGTGGAGAGAAGATAATGCATGCGAGGAGATGAGGCGGAAAGGAGGAGGAGGAGGAGGAGAAGCAGGGGGAATGAGAAGGAGGAGGAGGAGGAGGAGAATTACACACACACACACACACACACACACACACACACACACACACACACACACACACACACACACACACATTTCAACATCAAAGGACGCAATTTAATGCAATAAGAGATATGCAAAACAGTAATATCTTTACAAATGCGTCAGAGCCCACTTTAAAAACGGAAATGTAATGCATATCAACGTAAATAAGTTGCATACACTTGTTAGTCTGTCTGTCTGTCTGTCTGTCTGTCTGTCTGTCTGTTTATATCCAATTATACAAAGTTGTTAATATTTACACCTACTACATAAACATCTTTGTCCGTTTGTTTACCAATTAACTTTATTTACCGTAGAGTTTAGTTAGTATGTCATGTTATTGTGTGTGTCGATTTATCATGTTATTATAATTGTGGTGCGTGTGTGTGTGTGTGTGTGTGTGTGTGTGTGTGTGTGTGTGTGTGTGTGTGTGTGTGTGTGTGTGTGTGTGTGTGTGTGTGTGTGTGAAACAATGCATAATATTGTTTTGTGTCTCCATAATTTCACTTTGTTAGCATTTACTACATGTGTGCTTGATTAACATATACATAAATTGTGTCTGCTTTTGTGTGTGTGTGTGTGTGTGTGTGTATGTGTGTGTGTGTGTGTGTGTGTGTGGATATTCTTCATGTATTTAAACTCCCCAAAAATTATAGGATAACCACAAACAGGAGGGGGGCTGAGGGGGGGCGGGTGGTCATGGCTTACTTGCTTATCTAATGCTTTGAGGCGTAGAGGGGGGCGGGGGGGAGACGCTGACAGCTGGGGAGAGTGACACAGGGGGGGCGAGGGTGCGATAAGGGGAGAGGGAGAGAGGGAAGAGCGTAGGAAAAAAGAATAAAGTATTACATAATAGACGAATTTCATTTCCGACTCCACTTTTAATCTTTTAACAGAAAGTTTTTGACCGTAAGAATTTGGAACGTACTAAAAAAACAAACTATTTTTTTTCCCTAGCATTTTAAGAGAGAAAATAGATAGCTTGAGAAAATTAAGGTGTTTGGTGAGTAAAAGTTACGTTTTTGTGGTGTCGTGAGTGTGTTGTTTGGTGTGACATTTAAGTGGTGCAGCTGACAGTGAGGAAAAATAACTATGTCTCTAGTAAATCATTCCTTTTAAGTTGGATTTCGAACTAATGATACTACTAGTTTGACCTTTTTATTATTATTAAAGGTGAGAGAGATCAGCCAAGAACTATAGATGAAAATTAAGCCTTTACACCGTCACTCCTAAAACCTGTTCATAGGAAGAGTTTAATAAGGTTGACTAAACACTATTTCAACAATTTTTTTCTTCAATCGTAACTCAAAACTTCGATTCGTATGTTGTTGCTCCTATCATTAATCTCACTTGCCCTCACCTAAAGTTGACGGAGGGGATGTGAGGTGAGGTTGGTGTTTCTATATCCTTTGTATTTTCCTGGGGCTGGAAATGTTTTTAGGACACAGAAGAAAAAAAATACAAATAGGTTTCATTTCATGTTTGCAATCCCTCTACCTGTACTCATTCCAAGCCAACACATCTCTACAGGTGCATATTCCTACCCTTTCTGATACGACAACCTGCAGTTCACTAGTTATTTTTTCCTTCCAGTTGTTCCTCCTCCCTTTCCAGCAGCCTTCGTCCCCAAACTGTCCATCCCCTTTTTAATGCTCTACTCCTCTCTTCATTATTCTGCTCCTTCTCCTCCTCATTAGTGTCCTACGGCCATCATCGCCCAACAATTCCTCTTCTCGTTAAGATAAAAGAGTTAGCGGTGCACCCCTTACCCCCCCTTCCCCCCACACACACACACACACACACACACACACACACACACACTAAGAGAGCGAAATATCCTGAATAACGCTGTGACAGACCCAATATATTTCAGTCACCGCTCAGTATTAGTTTAACCCATGCATGGCTATTTGTCCCCCTAACCTCTAGAGTGTTTCAGGAATATGTAGTGAGGAGTCGCGGGTGAAGAGGAAGGGAAGAGGAATAAGAAGAGAAAGTGTTTGTGTCAGGCAAGTGGGCGAGGTCAGAACAAATAATAGACGATGATCCCTTGTACCTAGTGGTTTGCTTCGTTCCGAGTGGTTAGCGTGAAGATTGGTAAAGTGTAGGTGTGTAAAGGTCAGTGGGACGAGGCGTTTAGCTTAGGTTGTTGGTTGAATGATAATGGAAAGAAAGAGGAACGTGCAGGAAAAGGAGGAATGGGGAGAGTAAAATTTTATAGATAGTCGATGAAGTGAGGGAGATGATAAAGATGTGCAAGCATAGTAATAGTAATAACGAGAGAGAGAGAGAGAGAGAGAGAGAGAGAGAGAGAGAGAGAGAGAGAGAGAGAGAGAGAGAGAGAGAGAGAGAGAGAGAGAGAGAGAGAGAGAGAGAGAGAGTAAAATAGGGTAGAGTAAAAGCTATAAACCATTTCTGATATACGTAATAAGGGCAGGAAGGTGAAACAAGGACAAGTTAATAAGATTATCGCACCACCATAATTAATGACAAATAATTTCCACGGCATATTATATTTTGTCACAATAAAACATATGGCCGAGTTCTGGGCTCGGCGCCAGGTGTCATAATAACTTATTCTAGGCCATGAAAAATGTCGGGAGCTTGTGACTTTTATAATTACCTCCAATGATCACCTTGTTACTTTAATTTTTAGTTTGATAGAGTGTTTTCATTTACCATTGTGTTCCTTTTGGCATATAAACATATAAGGTAGTTTTTTTTTATGTCAGATTTACTTGTACATCTGAAAGCAGTGGAAAGTACTTCTTCATCAACAGAGACAAAGTACTATTACTACTACTACTACTATTACTACTACTACCACTACTGCTACTGCTAATTGGCTTAGTAAACACGTCTTTGAGCTTTCCCTTCTCTCCCTATCAGGTGTGAGCATGGCAGTCAACGTGCTGGTGCCTCTCCTCATCCCTCTGGGCGAGCAGCTCACCAACGGTAAGTTACACACACCCAATGGAGAACCTTGTTAGTGTTTCTTTATATTTCCAGATGTTCCAGCGAGAGAGAGAGAGAGAGAGAGAGAGAGAGAGAGAGAGAGAGAGAGAGAGAGTTTTTTTTGTGTCTGTTTAAGCATGGAGACAACCATCTCATACACGTAAATCCAGGATTTTTGTGTGTCTGTGTATTTGGAATTCTCTTTGCATACTCGCCTACTTGAGCCAGTTACTCTCATGGAAGTGGCCTGTTTACAGATATTCCTTTGCGTTCCTTTTGCATAAGCTTTACTCTTTTAAATTGAAGACCTGTGTGTGTGTGTGTGTGTGTGTGTGTGTGTGTGTGTGTGTGTGTGTGTGTGTGTGTGTGTGTGTGTGTGTGTGTGTTGCAAGATCGAAACAGAGAGTAATAAATGAAGGTGTCTAGCTATGATGTTTTGTCTTCTAAGTCGCAAAGATGAAGTAGAGAAGACAATGTAAAAAAAAAGTATTACAACTTGTTCTCATTTATATATAAAAAAAAAAATGATAATAAGTCAACATATAATGCTTAGTTTACAGATGCTGTTTACCATACTAGGCTGACACCTGAGCTAATTAATAACTACTTGTAAGAATGTAAAGGATAAGTTTGTTTGAAATTCACGATATTGCACTGTTATTGTTCTTGGGAAAGTTGTGCTGAAATGATAATGTTAATGTTCTCGTTGTACTTGTAAAAGACTTCCAAGTTTACACTCTCGCTCTCTCTCTCTCTCTCTCTCTCTCTCTCTCTCTCTCTCTCTCTCTCTCTCTCTCTCTCTCTCTCTCTCTCTCTCTCTCTCTCTCTCTCTCTCTCAAATTTATATTTTACATTTGGAATTGAAGCTGCGGACATGAGATCAATACTACTGCCGATGAATTAGAGAAAAAAAAAGTGTGTGCGTGTGTGTGTGTGTGTGTGTGTGTGTGTGTGTGTGTGTGTGTGTGTGTGTGCGAGCCATACCTGAAGGCAATGGCTATGCAAATTCACGTGTACGCCAAACTTTGCCGACGGAAGTGAAAAGACTCAAAACCTTAAACAAAAAACAGAACAAATGCTAGTAAAACATTCCCACAATATTTACTAACCTACATAACAGTCCAATGGTGAATAGAATATCATCATCATCATCATCATCATCATCATCATCATCATCATCATCATCATCACTATCATCATCATCATCATAGTTAGTAGGCAAAGCACAAACTTAAGTGTGGTAACTCTTCACTCACTGATTTACATCTTCAACAACTACCCATCCAAAGAGTCATCAGTGTTTCAAACTTGGTGGTGCAACTGTCTTAACTTGTGATATTAGTTAATTGACACCGAGTTTATCATTAGAATATATAATCAACACATTAGTACAGTTTTCATGATTAAAGTGGATAGAGAGGCAGCAGCAGAAGAAGGTATGGCACAAATACAGAACAAAAAGCTTATGATGAAATACAGGATCAGTTGAACATCCTGCTGGAAAGACAGAGAGAGTAAAAGGAAGAGGACAACACCGACCTTTGGCATAGCGGATAATATTAACACTGAAGTTACCATTATTAATTTTGAGAAAAGTAAAGCTGCTATTGAGGAGATCGAGGAGGATATTGTCGCTAAGGAAACTGAGAAATACTTACTGCGAAGGAGAAAAGATTACTGGACACGGAAACTCGGGGGGAAATACTATATGTAGAGAGATAGAAAATACTACCAACTGAAAAACGGATGAAGAAAATGTCGATGAAAGAGATACTGTCACTGTGAAGACTGCATATAATATTATCAACGCAGAAACCAAAGAAGAAAACACTGAACAAATGGAAAACAAAACTAGCGTAAAGGAAATCAAAGCTTTAGTTCAAAAGAATCCAGACTAAGCGATTGAACAAGAACGATAACAATTCACTTCTGAGGAATTGGAAGATGCGTATACTATTTTTCCGTCAGTCTCGTGTTTCGTTACAAAGAATACAAACTGCCAGCTGGAACTCCTTTGAATTTAGTTTCCACACAACAGTTACAAACAAAAAGTGAGTTATAGACAGGACTGACATTTTTAAGAAACATTTACTTGCAATTCAAACTAAAGCAATACACGATTTTTCTAGTCGATTTCACACGCACACAAATACGTACACACTCACACACACAGAAAGTAGGAAAGAAAGAAACGAAGATACATAAAGAGATAAATAAATAGAGAGAAAGTGTGTGTGTGTGTGTGTGTGTGTGTGTGTGTGTGTGTGTGTGTGTGTGTGTGTGTGTGTGTGTGTGTGTGTGTGTGTGTGTGTGTGTGTGTATGTATAAACACGTTCATTTATCTATACAGCGGGAACTAAACAATGGCCAATTTTCGATAATTTATTCAATCATAAAATCAAGAGCAACAAGAGAGCATCACCACTTCAAACAAAGGTACATAATTACCTTTACTTGCCAATTAAAGGGCTGGATGCCATTGTTCATTTATCTATCTTTATGAAGCAAACAAATACCTCTAGAGTAAAGACGAAATCAAGAGGAGGAATATTTGTACAACTACTAAGAACTCTAAAACACTACAAATCGAATATAACTCCTCTCTACGAAAGTTCCTACAGATTTTACGACAGAGTTTCCATGCAACGTACTGTAATAGTTTGCCCTGAACATTCTGTCTGCCTCCCTCCTGCATACATACCATTTTATATTCCCGTTTGACCGACTGCAGCATACCTCGTTTTTTTCTTCTTTTCTGTAAGGCTTTTCAGAAGGTTCTAAGCCGTGAAAATGAAAATAATGATGACCCACAGCTGGAGTTTATAATCCTAAGCTAAGGGGTAATTATTGAGTTTCCATTCAGGACACATTAACTTTTCCAGAAACTTTCAGGTGGGAGGAAAGTGGTGCAGGGAAAGGATATACCGATTCTTCTCTCTACTGTTTTTATCTAGACCTCAATGATCTGCTTTAATGACTCACTGATTGTCTGTAT
The DNA here is from genome assembly GCA_029783475.1 of Metacarcinus magister. Lineage (NCBI taxonomy): Eukaryota > Metazoa > Arthropoda > Malacostraca > Decapoda > Cancridae > Metacarcinus > Metacarcinus magister. The sequence goes on from JAPQNM010000046.1 coordinate 12,158,450, forward strand.
CTGTGTGTTTGTACAAAGCATTGTCACGTATGCTCTCTTTATATTTAGTTTAGATGTCTAGGGGTATCTAAGAGCCAGTGACAAACTTATATTTATTTATTATAACCCAAATCTCCCGAGCACTTAATAACAATGTGTCCGTCACAGTAATATGTACATAGCTGATAATGTAGTGCCAACCACAACTCTGAGTCACAACCCCAACCAACACAACTCTAACACGTGGACTCCTCCTGTCCTCTGGTACCAAACTCCAACCAAACACTAACTCCAAGTCACAACTCCAACTAATCTCAACTCCAACCAACACTACCCCAACCAGTCTATTTCACTTCCTATCACCAACCAAAACACATACCTTTGTTTTCACCACGTGGACCTCCACCACGTTACAGGACCTCAGTCCTCGCCAACCAGCCACAACTCCAACCAAACACTAAAAGAGAGAGAGAGAGCGCGTGACCTCGCTCTCCTCCTTTTATATGACCCCCCACCCTTTGTGACCTAGCTTGCCCTGGTACAACTGTATACTTCCGCGCCTCCGCGGACTACACCTCACGTACGCTAACCCAACATTTCCTACACACAAGTACATAACACATCACCCATCTTATCTACCTACCACATGTATAACTCAACCTACATAACAACTAATACCCCCAACAAACCTCTACTAACCCCATACAATCTAATCTATACTTATTTACTACCTGGTACCCTGGGTGACACTCGCGTCCCCGCATCCTTCCCTTCAAAATGCTGACACAAAGCATAAATGCGGGATCCGCCATCTTCTTACATTTTCTCACTTAAATGCACATGTCGCATTTAAGTACTATACTACATATCACTACAGCATCGATCTCTTATATCTTGATAAGGGACATGGGTTTTTACAATGCTATATAATAATGGCCACAAAGTTTTTTAAGTCCACATAAACCGAAATTGCACCGACACTATGATAACTTTTATATTTTTTCCTATCTATATATGAATGACTGCTGTGTCTCAACCTTTACTTATTTCAAAAGCAATGGACCATAAGAATAATTGAAGGATTGGGTATTTATATAGTCTTTTTTTCTATGTAGATTCTCATTTGAACCTTTTCGTGTGTGTGTTTGCAAAAGGGAGTGAGAGAGGGGCATACACGCACACGCACACGCAAACACACACACACACACACACACACACACACACACACACACACACACACACACACACACACACACACACACACACACACACATAAATTTGCAAGTAAAACAGAGAACAGAAATGGCCTCACTCTACCTTTTAGCATTCTTATCTTAAACTCGTATTTTTTTAAGAGAACAAAGTTAGAGCCACCACCTTGCCCATCCTGTTCCTCCCACTTCTCTTTCAACACAACTCTGTAACTACAACACAAATAAGAGGAACAAGCTCCCCTTCCTCTTTGTTATTTTTTTTAACGCCACCAGTTTCTGCGTTCAATATTAAAAGAACAGTTATAGGACCAGTACTCCACATCAATTTGTCATCAAGGTTAGGGAGCCTCCGGTTAATCCCTTCTATGGACTAAGAAATACTATGGTTTGTTATAAGACATCTTCAATCGGTATTAATGTAGACAATGTAGACTATTATAGGGCTGCATGATTTTCCTTCACCTACAAACAGGCAAAACTCATCATTACTCCTTTTTCTAAGTGTTAAAACTTGGAAGATACTGATTCTTTTTTCTCATTCTCATAACCTCAACGAGCATAAAGAGCAGATATTTTTCTTTCTATTTCCCTTAACCCAACAGCTGTACAGACTCGCTTCACTCACCCTTTCTTATAAACTGTGTAGAAAAAACAGACACAAACATAGATAAGCAAATCGATAGTTTGCTGTGTGTGGTATGTGTTCATAATGTCCTTGAGTGTACCCTCAAACCCTGAAGCAACTGAGGAACATTCTCTGTGGATGGTTCCGTTTTCTCTCTTACAATTGAGCAGCGTGAACTAGCGCAATTTCTGAACTTAGTCCTGTGCGAGGTATAACAATTTAATTATAATATACAGCCAAGTATATTTGGAAACATTAATAATGCTAATACTAATACTAATAATAGTAATAATAATAATAATAATAATAATAATAATAATAATAATAATAATAATAATAACAAAATTTTCATTATTGCCATACCTTCGTGATACAAATAATGACAACCGTAAGGTCAGTTCAGGTCGTGATGTGCATTATACACCATTGCCAAGAATTTGTCATCGTAGGTTCGCCTTCAGTACCGGTATTGATCGAGGACACAACTGCACCTGCCACGCTTCCATGTACGTAAGATTGAAGGCAGGGAGGTGAAAAGAGAAATGGTATTGGTGACGGCACCAACCAATTGTTCTGATATTCCACTGACATCTCAACGAGGGGGGATGAGGCTGCAATAGCAAGGACGCCGGAGTGGAAGCCGAGGGGAGAAGAAAAAAAACATATGTGGATCCATAGTTGAGTGGTTGCGTGTCAAGGATGGAATGCAAATATAACTCAGTGGAATGCTGAAGAATATTTCCAGATTCCTTAGAGAGCATTAAGAAGCGGAATCCATACATGCACGCGTACTGGATTTAGCGTAATATTCCACTTCACGTCACTGGGACCACCATGACTATTTGTGCCGACAGGTGACTGCAGTAATGGGACAAAATACGTGACCGAGAGTGACAAAAAGGAAAATTAATGCCGTGCTGGGGGAGGGGGGAGGGGGGAGGGGGGGGAGGGGGAGGGGGGAAGGGGGTACACTACGAGGGAACAGACGCAACATATGCACGAGAAAACAACGAATGTCTCTTGATATATTAGCAGTTCCTCGTAATAATAGTAATAATGATAATAAATATGATAATTGAACTCATAATCCATTAATTTTTTTTAATTTTCGTAATTTTACTTTCCATTAGTTAATTTAGTTCTAGCTTTGTTTCAATGTTCTTAGTAGTAGTCTAGGCTTGAATAAACCTCAAAAGAATAATGGAGAAAACACTACATTTGCTTCAATAACAACTGTACTAACAATACAATTTTTGTATCGAAATCTACTCTTTTCCTTCCTTTACCATGTTATGGCATTCCACTATGTTTTGTTTGGTATTATTGGCATAACACTTAAACATTGTGGATATAGCGAGTGTTTAACAATTATCTCATAATACATTCTTAAATTAATGCTTAATTGAAAATTTAAATTAGCGAATTTGTTGTGAAGTTTCTCTTTTAACCTTGAGATTAGAGGCTTTAGATAGCTTTGTTGATTAAACGATTATTGAGGGTGTATATATATATATATATATATATATATATATATATATATATATATATATATATAAGTATAATCTAACCCCCCCCCCACACACACACACATACACAAATGGTACTGAATCCCACCTATCCCCATCCCTCTGAGATAATCCAAAACATAAGTTAAGTGCACACAATAAACATGTTTTGTGGCTGACAACATAAAATACATTATACATAGTGCAAAAAGAATTTCCTGCTGATGCAGTTCTCTCATTTGTTACCATAAATTACTGTGAAAACTGCTAAACGCACTCACTGGTAAAAACTGATGTAAATAGAGTAGTAGATGCAGGAAACCAGTTGTTTGCTATCCTGTTTGCACTCTTTTTGTGAAAGGGACATCAATACAAAACAGTAAATATTGATCCCTCCACATACTTTTGGTAGCAAACTCATGATTTTGTGTTTTAATGAAAAATCCAAAAACTGCATCACTCTTTAAATAATCAACAGGCGAGGCAGAAGCAGTATTTCCAACAGCAACAGTTCCACCGCAACAGAGGGAGGTCTAGACAGAGAGACAAGAGAAAATGAACGTGGAGTGACGCGTCATCCGGAAAGATAAGGAAGAGTGTTGTGCATGAAAAGACCCAGACACAAGCTGAAATATAACAAGGAAGGCATAGTGTGTGTTAAGGGAAGTGTGCAGCTGCATGGGTGTGGGTGTGGGTGTGAGGCTATGACTACAATTATCAAAGGAAATTAAATAAAAGACATCTCACACGAAACTAAACTCAAGAAATAAGAAAAAAATGTAGGAATATAAGAGAATTTTTCAAACTAGACTTGCACATCCACATTTACAGATTAGCTCGATGTAAAATAGGAGTTTTCCTAGTTGTGATAGCAGAGCAGGTGAAATATATCAAGTGTGTGTGTGTGTGTGTGTGTGTGTGTGTGTGTGTGTGTGTGTGTGTGTGTGTGTGTGTGTGCGTGTGCGTGTGCGTGTGTGTGTGTGTGTGTGTGTGCGTGTGTGTGTGTGTGTGTTGAAAGCTTTACCCATATAAACATTTCCACCATTTCACGTTATTTATCCGGGTAACTAAACTTCCTGTAAGCGTCGTTCTCCACTCACTGTCCAATCTGTCTCAGTTGTCTCTCTAAAATTCGTCCTCGAGTTTCGTTTAAGCTTTTAGATTTATCTTTTTGCCCGGCGCGCCTCTGGATCTGTGGTTCTGTTTTATCTTATCTCTCTCCTCATACGGAAAAAGTTGCGTTGATTGCTTCCTGTAATCTTGACTTTCAGAATATTTTTTATGATTTAAAAGACATAAAGAGAATAGACACATCACCGTGAATTCCTGATTTGCCGTAAATTATCTAAAACTGATTAAACACTGCCAGGAGGAACTGTTAATAAAATAAAGAAGACTAAACAAACTTGTAACTATATTGCAACATCGTAAAAACATTAAATAAATTCTCAGACTGTACTGCGGTAGAGATATAAAATTAATGAGTAGTTAGGGCTGTTAGGCAGAGAAAAGGGCAATTCGTGGAAGGAAAAGCCAAGTCAAGGCAAGTCAGATGGAGTGTTGGGATCAGAGGACTCACGAGGCTGGTATTAGGCTGAACGAACAACATCAAGAAAAGAAAAGGAAAAAGTTAAGAGAGGCCTTTGTCTTGAGCACACCCACACCCACACACACCTCCCCCCACCCACCCACTCTCTCTCTCTCTCTCTCTCTCTCTCTCTCTCTCTCTCTCTCTCTCTCTCTCTCTCTCTCTCTCTCTCTCTCTCTCTCTCTCTCTCTCTCTCTCTTCTCTGCACATCTATTTCTATTATTTTCTGTTAAATGTTAAAGCAATGAGCACAATTTTTTTTCTTCTCAGTCCTTTCATCTTCTCCGTGTTTTCTTTCTTCTCTCTAATTAGACCAATCTGTTTTAAAGTCGCATTATTACGTTACAAGTTTGTTGAAGGTTTGGGAAGCCTTTGGTCTTGTAAGGTGCGAGGGGGGAAAGAAGATATAATTGGAGGGTGTCACATTACATATTCATAAATTCCTTTTTTTAATACCCTATATTAATATGTATAAGATATTTGCCGTATTTTTCTTTTTCCACACGACATTCTCAAAGCAGTCAAGTGATTACAAAAAACGACTATATTTTTTAATTTTAGCGATGACATGATAAATTTCAAGTCAGATGAACACTCATTACTATTCGTTTTCCAAAATTCACATTCGTTTTAATTATCATCATCTCATTTTCACTGATACGATTTCTCTGTTTTTGTAAAGGATATCACAAGAGTCATTCCCATAAATACTGATGATGATGATGATGATTTATGTTTTGCCTAATATATACAATTACAAAAAAGGGTATGATCTGCAGTATGTGGAAGACGTGGACTCATATATAATCAAACATATATTCCACATGAACAATATATGGAAGCCGTGTACGTATTATTTCGCTCAGAGTCAAAAGAACATTTCGCATCCTGATTGAAACAAAAAAAAATCCCACAAATATGCAATACACATTAATTAAGAATCGCATTGTGGATTATCCTAATTATCATGAAAGAAATTAATGAATAGCTAATTAGATAACGAAGTATTATTGAAACCACCCTGGCTGAAACGACCCCAAGGCCTGACAACCACAGATAGCTGAGCAGCAGACTGGCTCTCCGCCCCCTATCCTCCCCTCCACCACCCTCCCGCCCTCCACACACCCCATGCTAGTGTCAGCCTTATTGAGGTCAGAAAAGTTTAATGTTAGGTAGACAGGTTATCAAGTTGGTTCTTGTTTAACATGTAGTTTAGTATTAACCAATCAATGTATAAATAATATAAATGAAATTAACATGTTCATTCAACCTCATGAGTGGGATGGTAAACAAATAATTTCAGCCAAGGTGAAAGTGACCACGGGATTGACATAATTAACTACACGTGTTTTGATGGCTGTCTAAACGCAATAATTTCCTTAATATAATTTCAATGGTGATGCATGAGGAGGATTCAGACTTTTCTCTCTGTTTGTTGGAGAGGAAAACAAGATATCACTCTTTTTTGTCCCTAGTTTCCGGCGAACCTCTTCCTGCTGCACCTGAGGACCACCACTAATTAAACACGGGAGGACTCAACCCAGTTCCTCATTATCCTTCCCCTGATCCACTAATCTTCCTCAAGCTTTTGTTTTCGAGTTGCGTAAAGCATTAAAAAATCAAGCAGGTGGGCGCGTTTTTGCAGCAAAGCACCGTGATAATAATGCACAAGTAGTTGAAATACGACCAACAAAACATTCCATTTCCGGGCATTTCATTCTTAAATAGACAGGCGCTCGTCTCAATGAGGTTCCACACTCATGAATACATATCAGCACCGTAAACATGGGATCATCACTCCTATGCGAATCTATTGTGGAAATGAAGGAAGAAAAGCAACCAACACACGAATACAGCACGTCAAGGATTGCCTGCGAATGCATATATACATCTACTATGTTTATGTTTGTGCGTGAGTAAATGTGACTTTTTTCGTGTCGTGTTTAGCTGCGTTTATGTAAGTATGACTTGCTGGCCTTAAATTCAATTCAGTCAATGGATATCGACAAACGGTCCCCCTCTACACCATTTTATATAGAAGGAAGAAACAATATAGAGGAAAGGCTCCCCAACCCCCTCACTCTATTCCATGTAGTCGCCTTTTACGACACGTTCATGTCAACCAAGCTGGATCCCCAACGAAAGGAATTTATGTAGAATTTGTATTTGCACCTGGGATTATATTTGTACAAACTGTGATGTATACACGAGGCTTTGTTACGCCCTGTCACTGGAAGCTCATCACCATCATGCTAGTGTTAGGACATGGCGCGGGGTGAGGCGGGGGAGTAACGTGAAAAAAAGAAACATGACCGGCATTACCTGACAATACCTGCACATCACGAAAAAGAAGAATAATGTGTCTAAAACTACCAATGCCTTTATTTTGTTGGTGTTATTTTTTCGCAACATTTACGAGCCATATTGAAATACATGTTTTTACGTTACATATATATATATAATTTTTTTTTTTTTTTTTTTAATGAAAGTAGTGTATGTATGTACAAGATTGTGTCACTAGTTTGTATCAAATATTTTGTTGTTGTATTTTACATTTTCTATGATGTAGTGCAATGTATTCTATTTTCTCTCTTAAATTCCAGGAACGCTGTCAATGTATAATGATTAGTAGCTGTTATTGTTCCCGGTTCTCTTTTCCACTTTTACTCCTTTTTCTCTCTCCACCTTCTCTTATTTACATGTCTCTATCTCCCTTCTTTTCTTTTCTTTTCTTTTCTTTTTCTTTCCTTTTCCCCTGTCCTCTACTTCTGCACACACCCATGAAAGCAGATGTTTCTCATACAAATAAAAAACCTTTTTGTGGGACGCAAAGGGAACCAAGTGAATATTTCAGCTGCCACATTTCGTTCCATTAGAGCTGCGTGTTTTATATTTGCATCCATATTCTCAGCAACAAATGAAAAATATTTTGTCAATCCCTCTAACACAACTTTTATAAATATATTTTTTTTATCTTCTTTGAGACGCTCTACACAACACTTTCCTTCCTTTATCTTCATTTTTATTGACCCAAATATTACACCGGCCTACATCCTTTACACTTTTATATAATGGTTAGTTCTGATAACACAACAATAAACTTTATAACATGATGACGTGCGTACACTCCCCGAAACACTTATACGCGCTACATTACTAACAGGTATGGTGTTGAGTGCAAAGAATCATCCTTCTAAACTAATTGCATTACGGTGCCTCATGGCAGGTGGGCATCACTCCTCTTTGCAGACACATAACAGCTTCAAGCGGCGGCAACCATTGGGCAACACCTGGCACATCTGCGCTGTGTCAGGTCTGGGTACAAACTCTCCATCAAACTTGATGCCATTCATATATTTGAAACTAACATCTACAGACTTTCTTTCAACTAAATGTATACTGTTCCTGCACACTATGGGAATATCTGCCTAATAATACACCTTATGGATCAAGTTTCATGTTCTTCACCTTACACTTCTCAAGTGGACACCACATAGTTCCCAGGTGGATGCAGAGACATGTCAAACCATGACATAACGAATAAATTGGATATATCTCAATAGTTCAGAGCAGATTTATCTTGGGGAAAAAAAGAAAAAATATATATATACGTACATATTATTTTTTCAGAGATAAGTAGCCTACAACTTGACCTATTTCTCAATTGCGAAAATCACCACTAGCTTGTCTTGTCATCTTCCTTTACTTTTCTTGGTGAGCAAGGTTGTCCTCGGTGACCTAATGCACCCGATACAACTTCTTAAATGACACTGAATCCCCTCTACGCTGGACAGTCTTGGTCTCTTAAGAACCGTAACTGCCAATCTTGTCCCACTTCTTCCTAATTAGTCTCAATGAATTTAGATGTTCTACGTCGTGTTCGTCAGTAGTTATCTAGTGCTCAGACCTGCTCCTCGTCCTTGGTTGTAAGGAGTGCGCCCATCGTGGGTGCAAGGCTACACCCAAACAACACTTGGAAGCACAGAAGAAGAAATTTATCTCATCAGTTTCCCTTCTTTAAGTGGCTTCTTTAAGGCACAGAGTTTGCCGCAATATTGCTTCTCTTACAATATTTTAGCGCTTTTTACACTCTTACTGCTTCTCTGAACTTGCTAATTATATTCCTTTTTCCACCTCCGCGCCCTCGCTACACTAAACTTTCTTCTCACTCTCATCTCCTTTCTGTCCATTTTAATATGCAGGAGTTAACCAGTATCTTCACTCTTTCGTCCCCTTTACACATGAGCCCTTAAATAGCCAGCCTTTCTTTGTTTTTTTTATTCCATTTTCCAGCATCGTGAACCTTCCAAGCTGGGAGTATCAAGACACCTCGGAAACTGAAGCAGCTTTGTATTTACTAAAACACCATTTTTTTTTCTTTCTTGGATGAGGTACTGCATGCGACATTCCTAAAAATACTGATGATGATAATAATAATAGTAGGAAAACACTACCACCTCCATCGCCAACAACAACAACAACAATAATAACAGCATCAAGGACAAAAACAAGGACAAGGACAAGGCAAGAAGAAAAAGGAGAAAAGATAGAGGCACAAAATACTTAATTAAATTTTCTTCCCTTCACTGTTATCTTCCCGTAAACATAATGTACATTTTTTTTCTTCTTCAGTAAGTTGATTGCATTAAATTAATACTCCAGCGCTTCTACATCTACTGAGGCTGCCAACACGGGAGGGCTGCGAGGCTACATTACACACATTACTACCTGCCTTCCCTCTCCTAGCCCTCACCAACAGCTTGAAAGGGTTACAGGGTGCGTGCGAAGAGCTTGCGTGATATTTACTGTACATAGGAAGACGCAGTTATCCGAACCATGACACGTAGACAAAGTATAGTCCATAAGGTTCAATTTCCACCGCAGTGCATTGTTTTTGTATTGACTCGAGTGGTTGATGTCTTGATACTGAGCGGTGACGGACACGTTTATCTTAGGCTGCGGGAGGTTCAGAGGCGAGGCAAGGCTTAAGGGTACTGCGAGGTGGTGGTGGTGGTAATAGTTTCAGGTGGTGAAGGACGGTGCCACTTTGGATGAGATGAAAGTGTCGCAGGGTTAGATTTAAAATGATGAACTTAGATGATGCCTTGCTGAATAATAAGTAAGGGAGGGAGAGAGAATAATAAGAGAGGAAGGAAGGAAGGGAGGAGAGAGAGAGAGAGTAAGTGATCACCGTTGCAGCTTATTTATATTTATATGGAGTCGTCGAAATTTCTGTGACACTTCGACCTACTTTTACACCTTGATATGTGTGTGTGTAAGATGCCGAAGAGACGCGATAAAGCACGATCCATAGAGCGAAGAATTTCATCAAACACTTACCCTCAACTTCTGGTCCAAGGTGTTATTAAATCTAGGAAGGAATAGTAACACGTGAACACTTAACAAAAACGTCTACTTAAACAGTTACAGACTATCATATAAAGAGACCATTATGTACATCTTTAAGTAATCCAAATAATAATATAAGTACTCGTGCACCACTGAGGGGATCCAGCATGCCCTGAGACCCCAGAGTAACGATAACTAGTGTGTTCGCGTGCCCAACGGTAGCTATTTCGAGGCATTAGAAAAACCTTGCTGTAACCAGGCCGAAAACATTTTTGCGCTGAACTTATTTTAAGGTTAATTAGTTGAGTAAAGTGGGACGCCTCAGGAACTCTTGCTGTTGATCGTTTTCATGGCTCACAGGGTCTCCTAGAAACTTTTTTTTGTTTTCTTTGAGGTGATTGTAAATATTTCTTACCACATAATAGAGTACATTCTTTGATTTTCCTGTCTTGCATAACACAACAAAAGAAAGAAAACTTAGAGATGTTACTTTGTATTTGATTATGTCTATAGCAAGGCACTGATACATTATTTATTTATATTTATTAACGTGTGTGTGTGTGTGTGTGTGTGTGTGTGTGTGTGTGTGTGTGTGTGTGTGTGTGTGTGTGTGTGTGTGTTTGTTCTTGACTGTACAAAGCACTACCAACGGCATTAACGTGATGGATAATACGAATAGAGAAAAAAATCGAATGTTTGTGCACTAATGAGCGATTTCCTCCCCGCTATATCCCATTTTTCTTCTTATGCATTCACCGCATCTCTTATAAGCGCCTCCATACTACTGCGCCAAGGATATTTTTCCATTCATTAGCAATACACTACGAAAGGAAATAAAAAAATAAAAGAGTGCGCGCTAAGCTGATGTAAAAACAAAGCAAACGACTGAAGATAGAAACATAACCATGAAAAGAATGAAAACATGATGAAAAATGTAGAGAAGCAAGACTAAAAGAGGAATAAAGAAAATACTATTAGACTCCTTGTATGTAAAAAGTAGGTTGCAACATGAGTTTCCTTTCTTTTCCTTTCAGGTTTAGTAAGAGGAAAGTAAGTATGCTCACGTAGCGAAGGTAAAAATCAATGTGGGTCTGACAAGAGGTACAGAAAAATGAGTAATGATAGACGAGGGTGTACAAGACTGTGCAACGCTATGCTTACCTAGGTTCGTTACCTCTAATTCTCAACTTCGCTTCCAATTTAGTTCTGCACTCTCGTTAAGAAAACCTAGGAATTTTTAGTTTTCATTGGGTACACATGCACGCTCTCACATATACATACATACGCACATACCTACACACACGCACACATCCCACACACACTGATAAAGAGAGAAAATATGTAGCGAGAGAAGAAATAAAAGAGAATCTGTTATCGAATGTTTTATCTTGCTTCTCGACACCTTTGATTAGGGTGAGAAAATTTTATATTTTCGCTATTTCTTTAATAATTTGGATTTTTATTTCTTTTATTCTAATGGATATGTAAATGTTCACGAAATTCGGAAAATGAGTTCGAATCCACAACTAACTGAAACTTTGAAACAATAAAAATAACCCAAACAATAAAATAAAGTTATCGTGGAATCAAAGGTCAAAGAATCAGCTTGTCATTTTGCAGCATAATGTTTGTGTTAAAGGTAAAATATGACTCAAGTTCGAACACGTGAAACCATTTTGAAATATTTAGTAACGGAAAAAGTTGAATAATTACCTACACTATTTTTGCGTTATGGCATGATTTCCTGGAGGTAATTCGTTGCACCACCGAGCTGATTTCCTGTGCGAGAGGCTAGATCAGAAATGCTCGCAAAATAAAGACAAAAAAAGATGTAGACATGACCACTGGGATGTTACAATGCTGACCATCTGCCACATTTCCTTTTCTTCTCTCCAAACAGGTCAACAAAACAACATTGCATTGCTTTACATGCACATTTTTTCGAGTGTCAGTATGTGCATCATTTTCAAAACAGAAGATTAAGTAACGATTGATATATTCCATACAAGGAAAAACATAATATGAAGTTAGATACACATACTATATATTTCCAGCAATATTTTTAGCTCCAGGCTTACTAAGGAATGTAAAAATGCATTCCAGTATGACAGATAGACTACAGCTGTTATAAAATAAGTGCAAGAGAAGCGAAATGCAGCTAGAAATGTAAATGAAAAACACTTTCTCTACTGACACAAAAATGAAAGAAACACGTTAAATATTCACTTTATAAAACAGACAGTAAATCAAATACTAAAGTCAAAGAGTGTAGGAACCACTTCTTTTTCTGGAGCAATGTCGAGTAAGGGAAAGCTGTGCCGTGCTAGGCTATTCCGGACCTTAAAGACATCTAACCTGCGTCAACTAATGAGCTGAAGCTATTTCACCAGCGATCGAGAAGTGAAGGAGCCACTTAGATCCAATTTCCCCGTCTCCCTGTCGCATCCCTCGCTAACTGAAGGTAAGGTAAGGTAAGGTAAGGTAAGGTAAGGTAGCCCGTTCATCTACAAGTGAGGTGCACCGTGTTATTAAGAGGGACCTAATTATGATTGCCTTAATGATCATCCACTTCTAAGACAATGAGGGCCCAGGCTAGTAGGGAGCAATCAAGGGCTGCTACCTATGAT
>JAPQNM010000046.1:12173836-12178836 GCA_029783475.1 Metacarcinus magister
AACAGAGGGAGAGGATGTTATCAACCTCAAATATGTATGATATTGACTCAGCAAATAAATTGCATGGGATAAAAAAAAACTTGACGTATACATCAATCTAGGGTTAAAACTTAGTATAATATATATACATATATATATATATATATATATATATATATATATATATATATATATATATATATATATATATTATACCCAACACATTACACACAGACACACACTAGGGGTCTTGGATTCCAGCATCGTGATGGGTAGATTCCCGGCACCATTACTCACACATTCCGGACACCTGTCACCCCACGTCCCCTTACAGGCTGACAGCATCCTACCTGGCCGGATGGTGCACGTACAGACCAGACAAAGCCTACAAACGATCAAACTGACCTGACCATCTTTTGACTGGTAGGCCATTGAATATCTTGATGACTGACACCGTTGTCCTTTTATTGTCTGTGTTTTGTTTAGTGTACGTCTTGAATCCCCTCCCACCTCACTACGTAAAATTTTTAATTTATTGTATATTATCAATTGTATAAAAAACATACAAAACATAAACTACAGAGGTGTTAAAAACATTCGTTGGAGGAGGAATGGTAATGGAATGGAGAGGAGAAGGAGGAGGGTGCTTGGAGGGAGCATTGTTTAGTAGAGGAAGGGAAGGGGATGGGAAGTGACGCAGTGGGGGTTGCAGAGGAATAGGAGAGGGTGCGTAAAGGGAGATGAAGGGGAGAGAGAGGAGGAGTACAGGGATAATGAAAGCATATTAAGGAGGTGCAGGGTTGTGGAGGGGTGTGTGTGTGTGTGTGTGTGTGTGTGTGTGTGTGTGTGTGTGTGTGTGTGTGTGTGTGTGTGTGTGTGTGCGTGTGCGTGTGCGTGTGCGTGTGCGTGTGTGTGCAGGAATAGAAGATAAAATTAGTAATGAGATAAATGAGGCAGATGATAATGCAGGGGATAGGTTAATGAATGAATGGAAGGGAAGGAGAGAGGGAAACAGAGGGAGAGAGAAAGTCAGTCTGGTATAAAGATTAACTGCAGGTAAAGGAAGGATAAAGGGATAAACGATAGCATTAGGCAGTCACCTCTAAACCTATCACCTCTTTACAAAACATAGGATCGATAAACTGCATTAATAATATCATAAGAGTCAATGTTTTTTTCAATATTTTTTTTTCTTCAATATAACCCCGCCTTTCTATCTATTAATTTATCTATTTTTCACTAATCTCCTTATGACGCTCTTTCGTATGTGCGTAAATTAAGTGTGTAAAGAATATTTCCTGTATAATGACTTGAACAAAATGCGTATATATACATTCAACTAATATTTTAATTTTAGAGTACAATAAGTGTATAATCTAAACAACCTTAATCAAATTATTTACAACGTTCACTGAAAGGCTCTTATAATTCTGATCAAGGATATCCGACGGCAGAGGTGACAAAGGCGTAACGCAATATAGTGTTGGAAGGACATAATTCTTCACCATAAGGGAACTCAGTGTCTTTTATGTAGTTTAACGAAACTATGCATCAACTGACATAGTATTTTAAAGACTTAGCCTGATCGGACATAGTCAAGAGAGACCTTTAAGATGTAGATAAACAAGAACTAAGAGGAGAATGTTCTACAAGTAAATGTTATATTACTACACTTTCATAGCCTTCCTTGATGAGGCAGTCGTCACTTTAGCTAATGGTCACCTACGTACAAAGAGATGATCAAGTAATTGAAGTACATATCAAATTTAGTCAAGCATGAACTCGTTGACTTTGGGTACGAATGTTAGATGAGCTCAGATAATGATAAGCATGCTATTCATTGGACATCATTTTTGCTGACTGGCTGTATGATGAAAGAGACAGTTGAATGAGTCACATTGTAAACTGTCCACTTTGTATCAAAGAAAAGCATATATACCGTTATCAGGCTATGCAAATAGTTTCATATTTTTACTTCAAAGCTGACTGAAATGATGCTTGCCTCTGCTTCAGAAGAAATGGCTGTGTGTTTGTTGTGCTTTCATGAAAATATAACGCGATTAAAATGCACGCGTCGCCAAGTCTTGGGAGCAGTGAATCAATCCGAACCCAGAATGTATGACATTACGAAATGATTCTAACTAAAATATTCAAGGGTTTATTGCTGATTCAAATTCCCTTGACAGAGGAAAATGTCTATTCATTTTAAGGCCAAAACAGTTCAGCATCACGTGTGTAATGTCACCTGGTGCGAGAGATAATCAGACAAGTTTCCCTTTCAGTCACCAACTTTGAACTTCAGGAGATAAGGGGCCGACAAGATAGAAGTCTTACATGCACACGGTGTCATGCAATGTGACAGAACATGGCCCAGAGTATTTCTAAATCAGCCAGATTCAGCAATGTATTCCCTTGGTTATTAATACTGACTGGACGAGTTACCGAGGTAGGTACAAACACTTGCCTCGCTGTGACTTTGTCTACAGCACCAGTCTGGCGATCCCTAATGAGCAGCAGGTCATTCTCGCAGCCAAAAGGTCGCTGGTGGCCCCGTTGCGCGAAGAGGTGGTGGTGGTGGTAGTAGTGCGGCGAGGGTTAGGGCGAGAGAGGCGGCGGCTGAATCCTTACTGGGCGGCGAGGACTGGCGGCGGCGCTGAGGTGTGGGAGGCGGCCAGTCGCGTGCCGGCCGCCGCCTCGTGAACACTTCCGCGGCACCCTCAGGTACCCGTCTCAGCCGGCACAACGCGGCCTGTTACTCTGCGACGGTTTGTACTCCATCTTTGACACCTTGTCTGACTTGTGTGAAAACACATTAACCGCCTCCAAGTGAACTTTCATTATTCATCTTGCGATTTTATCAACAAACTATTGAACAACAACTATTCAGTGGGTCATAGGGATGGGGACTAAAATCTCGTGCACTGAGTTGTGACACAATCAGATCGTGTAGTACTTTCTCGTCTCTCCCAACATAAGAGTGTTAAAGCAAATTCCTGGCGTGACATAACTTGGTGTTTTTTCTTACATATTTTTTATGGGGGGAAACAAAATAAGTTTAGCTGGACGCAACGTTAATAACAAGTGACTGTAGCGCGACAGTCTCGTCTTCGGTGCCGCTCCAGATGACACCGGAACCATTGCTGTCGTGTTGCTCATGCAACTTTAAAACCTTGAGGTAATTAGCACAAGCGGCAGTCATTAGAATGTGGATAATTCGGTTCCGGGCACTTCACTTACAGATTAATTGTCATGCTTCACTCAGTATTTGTTAAAAGGAAATAAACAGTAACAGCACAAAATGTGACGAACATTCAAGTTACATTTGCAGCGACTACAACTTGCATAAAGTAAATTCATAATGATTTCAATGTAGAGTAATGTAAAAATTCAAAGTCACTGGCTATTATCGTTACCACCATCATCATTATTATCATCATCATTACTATTATCATCATCATCATTCCGACAATAAAATACACCGGAAACCCAGGTGCTAGATAAACAAATCCCTAAATTGACCCGTTCAGCGTAGAATAAATAAAGTCCGAGAGTGTTATCGTATCGCACAATCAGATAACAACAAGTCCTCTACACGTGAATACTTGAAAGCGTTCTCTCTCACCTACCGTAAAGATGACGCAGCACCATGACGTACAGGCGTGTTTGTGCCGCCGCTGGGAACGATGCTGTCCTGGCCGGGAGGAATAAGGGAGGACGAGGACAAGGAGGAGGAGGAGGGTAGCTTTTCGCTCATTATCTGAAAAGAGAGGAGTAGGTGTCATAAGATAAATGAGCGCTGTACACTAAGAGCCTGTAATATTTAAAAGGAATCGAGTCACTTCTATGAATGAGTTAATATGTTTTTATATCACCTGGCTGTCTGACTGCATATGGCAAGGCGGAATAAAACAAAATGGATAGATATTTAAATTACTTGCAAAATAATAAAAAAACCACCACCACCAACAACAACAATAACACCACCACCACCACCACCACCACCACCACATCCAAACAACAGTAACTATAAAAACAGTGTTGCATGGTGAAAAACGAAGCTGTCATGAGTCACATCTATCTCTATATACATACCAAGTCGGCCTTTCCATATAACATTCATCTATTTCCTTTTGATTTAGTCCTCCCTTCAAGCGATTCATATGAAGTGGAGGGAGTGTGTGCCGTCCAGGTTAACCATCTCATAACATTCTGACTAACATTCTATTTTCAAACATTGTTATAACTAGTATTCATTTTTCTCCCGGTCAGGTTCATGTAAAGTAAATAATTTGTCATGTGAATGGAAATATAAAAATTGCTATCACTTGTACACTAGGAAATGACGTTGGATGTGCACACTGGTTATTTATGTGATCAAATGAATCAATCTAAGTAATGTCACAATTCATTTAGTCATGGATGGAGTGAGAAATAAAGTGATGCTAATTAAACGCATCATAATGTCAGTTTTAACCAAGCCGTGTCACCTGCATCACTGTGTCGCACGATCACATCAATAAGTCTGATGCACCAAATTCAAATGTCGAAAATTCACCAACGATAATTTTGGAATATTAAAAATGACGGGAAAAAAAAAAAAAAACTGTCACAGGATGAAAAACAGTGCGAGAGAGTTTATAAAATATTTTCACAGAGCCACAAATGTAATACGAATTTAAAAACTGTTCACGCTTTTCGTTATTCACAAAGATTACAAAATAAAGAAAATAAAACCATCAATCTTTTATAATGAGCTGCATTGGGAAGGGGTGGATGGGGGGGGGGGACATTAGAGAGAAAGGTTCACACAGACAGCCTAATACTGTTACTAACATAAAAATAAGAAGAGTGAATTACAATCCATAAAACAAATTAAATGTTATGAAAGGAGCAAGATGAACCTTACAAAAAGCATAGAAGTCCAACATAAATTATTAGTCTTAAACAAAATGACATATAGATATAAACAAAAGAACATCACATCTTCAGAATAAGTTTGTTCCTTTCTATGCACCAAGAAC